>VDFB02095836.1:0-22361 GCA_007258455.2 Sequoia sempervirens | reverse complement strand
CAAGAGCACAGCATTCCAAGGCTTGATTTTGTTTCTAAAAATCCTCTTATTTCTTTCCTTCCAAACGCCCCAGCAAATGTGGAAAGACTCATGACCAGATTTCTTGAATAATAGGATGACCAAATGGAGGAACCCAGCGAGCAGCCAAAAGCCTGATCTCCCTAGACCAAGCCCATTGGGTTTTGAACATATTTAGAATAGCTTTCCTGATATTCCATTCAAAGCAGCACTCTATTAACAGATGAATAATGGATTCCTCTTCTTTTTTGCACACTATGCATGTACTGGCAAGGGAGAAACCCTTACTCTTCAAATTGTCAATTGTGAGAATTTTTGCCTGACAAACAGCCCACCAAAGGAAATTAATCTTAAGGATGAGATTATGATTCCATATGAATTTCTAGCTGTAGTCAAGTGTCTGAAGGTCCACGAGCATAATAAAGCCAGATTTGACTGAGTAAGATCAAGTTGCAGAAATTGTCCACACTATTTCATCCTGTCTTTGAAATAAATTAAATTTGAAGGGACTGATTTTGGTGAGTAGATCATCCAAAGCAGCTGTATCTATGATACAGAACAAGCATTTTAATATTTTTCATGATGTATCTTGCATGTCATGGTTCCAACAATCCATGCACAAGTAGTTCTTTGATGCAAGCACGAGGATAAGAGAGCTCAAGGGGATCCTGAGAAATCCAGTGATCCTCCCAGAATCAGATATATTCTCCATTATCCACCTTCCAACTTAAACCTTTTCTTAGCAACTGGTTAGTCTTCATAAAATTGTTCCAAATCACTACTCTAGCATGGAGACTATGCAAAGAAATTAGAGATGGGCAATTTTGATTGCTCAAATGTTTAGCCTTCATGATTTTGCTACACTAATTATTAGTTGTCATCAGATTCCACCCTATCTTAGCGATCAGGGCTCTGCTCATTTCCTTAATTTTACACAATCCCAGCCCACAATGACTCTTCAAGAGGCAAACAGAATCCCGAGGCACCAAAGATATTCTTTGCCTATCCCTCCGTTCCTAACCAAAGAAATTTTCTTTGAATCTACTCCACATTTTCAACAAAGAAGCGGGGAATTTTGAAGAGGGATAACAAATACACAGGGATACTCTGGAGAGAGCTTTCAATAAGTTGTAATTTTTCTACTTGACTTAAGAGGGAGCCCTTCCAAACAGCTAGTTTCCGCTGAATTCTCTCTATTAAATTATTCTAGGTGCCATTTTGAGTTCTTCCAGAACTTAAAGGCACTCCCAAATATGTAGCAGGGAGTTGATTTATGTTGCAGCCTATGGTAGCAGCTGTCTGGTTTTGAAGAAGCTAATTGGTGTTGAAGAAGACTAATTCACTCTAATCTAATTTGATTTTTTGTCCTATAGCAGCAGCAGCATAATGCGAGAGAATGATTTTCCAACCCTTTAGCTTCAGCAATATTGGCTGTCCCAAGAAGAATACTGTGATCCACGAACTATTGATGGGAACTACGGCTTCAAAAAAAAGCTGATTTTAAACCTTTTATGCTACCTTTACTAATATTCTTAGCTATGTTTCTGCCAAGCACCTATGCCAGAATGATAAAAAATACAGGAAAAGTGGATCTCCCTGCCTAAGGTCCGCTTGAGATGCAAACTGACCACTAGGAGAGCCATATATTATCATTGAAAGCATTGGAGTGGTAAAGCAGCACTGTAAGAGGTTTAACATTTTACCTTCGAAGCCAAATTTCTGTAACACTTTCAAATAAAGTCCCGAGAGACTTTATCATAGGCTTTTGACATAGGCTGTGGGTTGGTGCCTATGAAAGAAGCTTTGTAAATGAAGTAGGTCGGTGCCTAAAAGAAGACCTATATAAGCAATATTTTGCCGTGGTTTTCTCCTGCAAGGATTTCCACATAAATTGTGTGTTCGTCTTTTTTTCCTTATTGCTAGATCTTCCATGTGTGTTATTGTTGTGGATGATTAAGTTGTGAAGTATTACTGCTGTGGTTGTTTAAGTTTTGAAAAGTAAAAGATCTTTGTTCATCCCCACCCATCCCCCCTCCGTATAATTGAGTGCTCTTTATATGTTTCTTGGGTTTTCCCGGAAGGGTTTCCAAAGGTAAACCCAGTGTTTTGTATGCTTTAATTTGTCATTTTGTTGCACTCATTTTGAATCTCGTAACCCATTCAGCGCAGTTCTCTTGAGATTGTCAATAATTTACTAACAAATATTCTAGGACTCAAAGGAAGGATTGTTAATCCCTAAATATAAATGTAAAAGCTGTTCATGATTTCCATGGAACTCACTTCAAAGGTAAGAGATTCATGCACTTCAAAAATGATAGAAGAAAATGCCTCAGTACATCAATATTTGTGAGCATGATAGGTTGCTAAGGCATAATACAAATCCTTGAAAATAAGAGATGAATGCCTTAAATGTTTGTTAAAAACAAATGCTTCCTATTATTATGCAAATTGTATCCCATATCATATAACATATATTTAAAACAACTGTCACCATCTAACCTTATGCAAACCAAATTACATAAATTTACAAATACTGGCATTGAGCCAAAAAACATGGTATTATAATCAGAGTAACGAGACTCACCAAGACTCGGCGAGTCATGAGTAGAGTCACCCTGGCCGAGTCCTGGGGGCTCGGACTTGGACTCGGCCGAGTCCCGCCGAGTCCTGACTGGACTCGCCAAACTCGCTGAGTCCGGGCGAGTCTCGTCAACAGGACTCAACAATAGGCAGGGTTTGAAAACTGCAAAAAATTACATGAAATTTAAAGTTAACACTTCTTTTTTTTTTACTTATTGTGAATGCAAAATGATATACACCATGAAGGTTTGTATGGTTTTGGAGGTCTTAATTTGGGCTTGGTGGCGGGGGCTCCAGGACCCGGGACCCCGAAGGGGCACTGCCCCTCGACCCCACTGGGGGCACTGCCCCTAGACCCTCGCAAGGGGCACTGCCCCTCAACCCCATTAGAGCAATTGCCATGATACTTGAGATTATGGCTGCTGCATCATCCATGACCTATCTTAGACACATTCGTAGGAAGGATGCAAGCTCCTTTGAGCCATAGACTTCTAGTTATTGTTTTGAATCTTTTGATATTTCATATTTGTTTGGAACATTTGATGTCATGGATTTCATATTGATGATTTTGTATACATTTGAGTCTTTGACTATATATCTAAGTGTGATATTTCCTTGAGCAGCTCAACTACAATTTGTGTTTATACTTATATGATCAATGTATGCTTGTGTTAGTGACGAGGACCTTGGTTGGTTGACAGATAGAGAGGCTGAGGCTATAGCCATGGCAGAGGAGGAGGCTAAAGCACGAGCAAACACATCCACAACTAATGTTGGTGAGGGTGGCATGGAGTCACAAGGAGAGACTATGGTTGTAGTTGCTACATCATCTAGGACCCACCTTAGATGCCTTTGTAGGAAGGATGCAAACTCCTTTGAGCCATAGACTTGTAGTTATTGTTTTGATATTTCATATTTGTTTGGAACATTTGATATCATGGATTTCATATTCCATGAGTTTTGTAGACATTTGACTATATTTATATATCTAAGTGTGCTATTTCCTTCAGCAGCTCAGCTACAATTGTGTACTTTATACTTATGTGATTGATGTATACTTGTGTATGTGATCAAATTTGCTTCTATTTAATGATGTTATTGTGTCTTTAAGGTTTATTCAATAAAGCGTGCTTGAAACAAGTTTTAAATCCTTAAGAATCTATAAATTTCTAGGGTTTTTTCATTTTGCCGAGTCTGCGCCAAGTTTGGGTGCCAAGTCCTGAGTCCCGAGTCGAGTCACCCTAGCCGAGTCCAAGCCGAGTCCGAGTCTCGTTACTATGATTATAATACATCTCCATACTATTGGTCACTATTGATTCAACCCTCAAGTTTAATAGCTGGCTTATGCATATTCCAGTGGAGTAGTTTGGACCCTCATTTGACTCCAAAATCTTTAAACAAGTTTTGTTGGTAAAATACCTTCACCTAGACCTAATTCCACTTTACTGTTAGACCATACATCATCTTCTTGTAATTTCATGGCATTATTGATTGTGATTCTTCATAAGGAATTTTCCTGGTGTTTTGCAAATTATATGTGATGTGCTGTGACATTCCTTTTTTTATCATTAAAGTCCATAAGAAGATATGCCCTGCAACAAGTTTAAAGATGTAAACTCTTCTGTAGCGTAATCAGAATAGCAGTACTATGCATAGACACTCTTTGACTCAAAAAATCACACTGTAGTGCTTGAGTTAGCCTGCATTCATGCAAACCCCATTATTGCATTCCATCATGTGTTACAAACAACTAGGATGGTGCTATAATAGAAGAGACTCTTAAGGAAAAAATAAAGAGAACTAAAACTGGGTTATATACATTATTGACAAAAATTTAATCTTCCATTCTTTCAATCATTGAAAGATAATCATGTTCTTTCACATATCACACATGCTGCAGTCTAGGAATGTAATTGTAATTGTGATTATACAATTATTCCATTATTCATTATCTTGAATGCTTTTAATGCCACAAAATATGGAACATACGACTTCCTACAAAATTAATTCACATTTTCTTCTGCAGAGGCTGTAAACCATGGATCTTCAACAGATGCATCCTATTGAAATGTGTGTACTGTTTTGTCCATGCACAACAAATCTGCCAATTTTGTTAAAACACAAAAGAGGTTGCAAGTTTATTGGCATTTTTATGAGATAAGAACTTAAAGAATAGAATATCAAAACTGGTTAAAGTAAAATTTATATTGTAGTGTCAATTAAAAAAGAAAAGAAAATCCTTGAAAAATCATGTTCCTTTATCGAAGTATTAAAAAAACCGAACGGCTTGATTCCTTGAGCAATCGCATACAATGGAAGTATTAATTTATCAGCCTACGATGTCAAGAAAATCCCTTTTGCATTGCCATATTTGCTGCTGTAAATCATCATTCATCAATTGATATGTTATGGATGCTTATTATTTGTCTAATACTAGAAAAGTTAGAATGAACATACAACTTTGCACGTTTTGAAGGAGACACTGCACCTTCCGAATAGCTTGCACTTCCAGGACCATCTACAATTAAGCCTCCATCAACTAGCATTGAAGATTCTGAGAAAAAGGCAGATATAACGTGCAAAGAAAAATTTGGTGAAAAACATCATAGAAGTTTGCATAAGTAACAAGTTTATCATAGTAATCTCACTCTTCAGATATTTATCAGCCACCACTCTCAACATTGCAAGTCTAAACTTAGAGGTAGATAAGAGAATTCCACCAAATATGCAAATATACATAAAATGCACTGCTGTTAAAAATGATATTGATTAGTCTTCAAAGTAAACCTGAGTTGCCGGTTTGGGATAGGCTCAGACTTTGCGTTTGCAATACAGCAGGTTTTCTCCCTGGGTTTGGACTCAGGTACAGCCATATATATGTGTAAACCCAAACAGCAATTTAGGTTTACTTCAGAGACTGATCAGTATCATTCTTGAACAGCAGTGCATTTTATGTATATTTGCAGATCCCCAAACCAGCAACTTAGGTTTACTTTGAAGACTGGTCAGTATCATTTTTTAACAGCTGTGCATTTTATGTATATTTGTAGATTTGCAAATATACATAAAATGAACTACTGTTCAAAAGTGATACTGATCAGTCTTCAAAGTGATCTGCAAATATACATAAAATGCACTGCTGCTCAAAAATGATAATGATCAGTCTTCAAAGTAAAACTTAGTTGCCGGTTTGGGTTTATGTTCAAAGTTTGAGTTTGCAATACAGCAGAATTTTTTTCCTGGGTTTGGATTCAGGTACACCCATGTGTTTGTCTATGTGTGTGTGTGTGTGTGTGTGTAACATTAAAAAAATATAAATACAATATATTTACAAAATTTCTAAGTAGTCAAAATTAACTCTTTTTTGTAACACAATTTCTTTAAACATTTTATTTTTTCATATTTTAAATTACAATATCTAGAAATTTTTTGAAGTTAAAAATTATAAAACGAAATATAAACTATATAATTGAATAAGTTTATATATAATTTCTAGATTATATATATATATATACACACACACACACACACACACACACATATATATATATGCATACACATGTATGTATGTGTGTGTGTGTGTATATATATATATGTAATGTCCCCATTTTCGGGTTCTCATGTAGCTCAGTCGGAGCTGACTTTTTGGGTTGGTAACAGCCAAATCACTGGACTATCTCGATGTCACCATTCTCTTCGGGTCATCCAATGGAGTTATATGACACTTTCTAGAGGGATTTCGGGCAACTTGTCCATACTATTTTTAGTAAGTGTCAGTCTGGACAGTGTTTCGGTGACTTGGATGGTTTCGTCGGGGATTCTTGGCAGGATTTTGTTGTGATCTTCAGTTTGGCTTTTTCTAGAGGCGGATTTGATTGCTTGGGCCGAAATTGCTATTTTTTGGAAAATTAGGGTATTTGACCATTTCGGGATTTTTAGTGTTGGGGATGAAGCTTCTTGGCGAGACCTTTCCAACGGTCTATAGATCACTAAATTTTGTGGTCATATGAGCCTCCGTTTTAAAGTCCGTTAATTATTAATGTTTATTTAATTTTGGACTTTCGGTTATAATGGTTAAGTGACAAAAAAGAAATATTATTAAAGACATTAAAGTCTAGAGGGAAATATAATTTAATAGTCACTCAAGTCTTGGAGTGAGCGCCCACCTTGAGAATATTAAAAGTGATTTGACTTTATGAAGAGGTGAAAAATTAAATTAAATCAAAGGCTTTGTTTTTTGGTGTGGATTCGAAGGTTTAGGGTTTTGGACACCCTAGCAGGAGTAATGCTTTTAAAAGCTTTTTGAAACTCATTTAAGCTCATTGATGTTTGAATATTTTGGTACTTTGGCTTTGGAGCTTGGCTCTGGGGGGATTTCGACTTGTTGAGACGAAAACCTCTTCAAGATCGTCTTTCTTCGTGTGTGAAAGACCACATCAAGAGAGGATTTGGGGACCTTCATTCAAGAGCTTCACTTGTGCTTCAAGTTGCAGGTTACAGAGTTTTTGGATGAAGAAATATCAAAGGGTTTGAAGACTATTGAAGATTGATCAACTACAGACCTGAAGATTCATTTGGCAGCCATTAAAAATCAGAAGTTTGTTAGCTGCTACAGTGGCGTGAACAATGCCACACTACAGTACTCGGGCTACAGCACCCACGTGAACAGTACCCGCGCTACAGTGGTTCGCTACAGTGCTAGGTCATTATTACTGGACTAAGGCGTGACGTTTATCCAGCTTCCTGAGTAGAATTGAAGCAAGTTTCATCATATATTTACCTGGGCAACTCATTTCCAATTTGAAAGTGATTTAAATAATTTTTTGGGCACTCAGTCTGGCACCTGAAAACCCATATTTTTGTTCACAACTCAAAGAGGAATTTTAATATCATTATGGGTATTGTCTAAGCAATCTCCTTTCTTCATGGCGATTTTGTAGAGTACTTGCTTGCAATTTTTGGCTAAGAAATAGATTTATTGAGGAACATCGAACTTCCCTTGAGGGGCGCCATTTTCGAGCAAAACGGTGTTGCAATCTGCAGTTCACTTAGTTGCTATTATCGAATGTTCAGGAGGTTTTAGGCTCGTGAGAGTTGCAACGATTTTTTGGACAGAGATAGTTCATTTTGGTGAGTTCATCTCCATATTCTAAGCACCTCATAAACAGGTCCTGAACCAAGGGATTTTCTCTTATCACCGAAAGAGAGAGGTAATCAATATGGGTATTAGTTCTTTGGAAAGCCCTTCCCTTGGCGCCACCATCAAGGAATATCTTGGAATTTTTGTTGGAGTCTTGGATTTATTAGCCAAGATCGCCCCTATGCTGTAGGGGCCTAGTTTTGGGTGTTTAATTCTACAGTCCGATCATTCAAAGCATTAAATTTACATAGAAATACCTGTTGAGCAATAATATTGGCATAATTTGAAATGATCGATAATGATGTGCACAAACAAAAATGTGTATTTCAGAGCATTACAAGTTTATAAAGGATTTTGTGCCACCTGTTGAATAGAAATTTGTGTCATAATAACTATTTATAGAAATTTGTGTCACATTAATAACATAATTGTTGAAACATATGTTCATTCAGAGTAGAACTTTAGAGGACGATAGATTATCAATGATACAAATTGCCAGAGATATTAAATGTGTACATAAACCATTCAAAAAAGTGCAAGCTGCATTGCCTTCTATAGAACCTAAAGCCAAAGTCCCTGCAATTGATATCCAATCAATGTTTTTGTTTAAATTAAATTTGTATACCAGAAATTCCATTGTTATAGATATTTGAAACAAACAAACTTGACAGCGAATGATACATAAAGGTCTTTTGAGTAGTTACGTTCATATGGAAAAAAGCATTAAAGTAACAAGTAAAGTTTAAGTTGAAACAATGAAAACAAATGAATTGTTAATATAGGCACTGCAAGCTTTCAAGGTAAAGTTGGAAAGCAGCGATTATCATAGGTGTTGCTCCAGTATTATAGTGTTGATCATATTTAAGCTCCCTTAGAAAATTGCACAATCCTTCAAAATTTGTGCAGCTAGCTTGGTAAGTTGACGCTGCTTCCTGAATCATTTCCACATCCAAATCTTGAATAGGACTTGTTGTTTGACTTGCAAGTTTGAGTTTGTTAATGATGTTGACGCAACTATTGGATACAGTTGCAGAGAGATGTTGAATGGTTGTCTGAACAGAGTCAAGTGCATTAACAGTAGATGATGAGTTCGATACTGCCGATTTTGGATGCATGGGAATGGAAGGGCGTTGTTGTATAGGAGAAGTATCAGTTGTAGCCATGATCTGACATGCATGGATGAAACGTACATATAAGTGGGCATACAACATTAGAATGTAAGCAGGTGAATGAATGAACAAAAGATGGCGAGTAATTGTAACGGTATTAACAAATTAGACGTTTGCAGTATATGTTGCATTTTTAAAGCAATAGATTAAACAAACATTATGTAAAACAAACGTTTCAAATAATAAATAGCAAATCTTTATGAGAAATGTAATCTATATTTGAATTTGGTATCCCCCTTACATATGCCAAATACATCTTGCACCTGTGAAATACAAATGTATGCACAATGTGGAATTATAGATAAGGTTAGTGAATTGCTTGACAATTTTTGAGCAGACATAATAGTAAGCAATGAAGGAGTTGCATAAAAAGGAATTTGTAAAAAACCATTGTGCAGGTAGAAGATTATAGTAGACATGTTTGGAGATAGTAACCTTGTAGATATGTGCAGAATGAGTGTTTGTTCAAGAGTTTATTTCAGACAATGACAATAAGCATTGCTCCTCTTGCTTCCGGCGCACTACATATGGACTCTGTGTCATTCGTGCATATCTTTGGAATGTGAAGGCTGGTTTGATGTGCAAGCTGATAGTGCACGAACTCTAGAAATAGTTGTGAATGTAAGGCCTTGCCGGTCTACGTTGCCAATGTCGATCGTTGCCTTATCTAGTGTAAGCCCTTGTGATTTGTGTATTGTTAAAGCCCATGCCATTTTTAGGGGGATTTGATGACAAAGTCCACAGCTCACAGGGGCTATAGGGACATATTTGGATTATTAACATCCCAAACAGGACCTATGTAATTTTTGAAGTGAACTACAACAAACAATGGAAGTGAAGGAGGATTTTCATCATCCTTGTTTACTATAGCTTGGACTTGCTCAAGTGCACTATTGACAAGGCCTGTTTCGACCCATAAATTTGAACATAACATTACCTCTTGTTGAACACACAAAAGGACCTTTGATTGTAGTTGTTCTTCTTCAAGATTGGAGGATGGTGACCCCCATAGTTGCTCTACAATTGAAAAGGCAATAGGTGTTGCCAAAGATAATAACATTTGATGGTTATGAAGTAGTTGGCTGAACCAAGTAGTTTTTCCAAAAACCTCTTCACGAAATCCAGTGAACCCATGGTGCATATAGTGGGCAGCAAGGTATGGATTTTGAACAATGTTTTGTACCCTCTATTTATAAGCAGCTTGCAGATTTGAAGGTGCGGTAAGCAATGAAGGAGTATAAAACATTGTTCAAATCCACACCTTGCTTCCCACTATATGCACCATGGGTTCACTACATTTTGTGAAGAGCTTTTGGAAAAACTACTTGGCGCAACCGACTACTAGTACACGTATTTTTTTCCCACCCTCGTTCATTTCCAATGGATACCATTAAAATACTTTCTAAACAAAGAATCTACCAGGTATGAATGGCAAAACAGAGGCTCTGCACATATTCATGGTTTCTTCTAGTTACCAAAAGCACCTAATATTGGGAAACTACAATGGAATAACCTTCAATCAGTACAAAATGCCATTCAATACATTGAAAGGCATGTCTCTGCATGGAACCCCCAAGCACTACTTTCAAGGAACTAGGCAATTCATCGATCTCTTGGCGATGACCCATGTTTAATGGACAGTAAAATGATTTTGCAATCCGACCCTCTCATTGACTACACTGAACTAGTCAATTGTGTTCAACATCATACTAAGTGTACCTTGCAAACATACCTTAGGAAAAAAGGCCAATCGCTACAGTGAAGATACAAAGCCCCTTGGGCCATTCAAGAACTTTCAACCCTTGCAATTGATGAAGTTGGCCAACCAAAATTCACCACTACTCACAATGACAACCGCTTAAACCTACACAACCCTTCCATCCTCTCCATTTGGAGAGCTAATATCGATTGCCAGCCTATTATCTCTATCCACGCAGTCCTCAAGTAAATTGCAAAATATGCAGCAAAATCTGAAAACAAGTCAAAAACATACCACACAATGCTATCTCGTATTTCAACCAATATAGAGTCTGACAAGCCCGCCCCAATAGCTTTCAAAAAAATGCTTTGCTAATATACTGGTCGACCGTGATATTGGAGCCCAAGAAACTTGCCTCCTCCTACTTAAACTTCCACTCATCCTATCAAGTCAAACTTTTGTCTCTTTAAATGTGAACCAAAAAAACTTTCAGCAGGTGTGCCTCTCATCCAAATCAACCACCACCTCCCCAAATAGCATTGATGCTTACATGGTTCGTCCAATACACTTAGAGGCTATGTCACTTCTTGAGGTCACCCAAAGTGGACCTACAAGGCTTCTCGAAAGCACTACCAATGGAAATAGTGGTCCACTAAAGCCATTGTTCGTGTCTCCCCACGCTTCACCTCCATCCCTGCAAGAGACAGCAACTGCTTCGAAGCATTTTGTTGGAGCAAGCTACTACTGTACAAACCGTTCTGCAACATTTGCAATGAATTCACTTTCTCAGCCGCTCCTATTATAGAACGGTTGGAGAGTTTTACATCCAGTTATCATCCTTGGCATGTGCTCCACACACCATCAGAGCCTTTAGAAGGAACCGATTCTACATCCTCTTCCACTGAAGAAGGAACAATGCAAAATAACAACCCATCTGAATGGCAAGTACTATCAAGCCTATACCCAAGCCTTCCTTTCCACTTTGATGAACTAGATATGCTTGGTCGCCGTGACATTGAATTGCACCATGATTGGGGTTCTTCCCAACTCAATCCGCACCAAAAAGTCTACACCACTACCTACATACAATCCAATCGTCCAACATTTGAAGTCCCCCATCTTTCCACTCCCCCTACCCACTACGACCTCTCCGTCGAACAACAAAAAGCATTTGATATAGTATTCACGCATCTAAATGCAAGTACTTTCCAAACTCCTTTTAAAATGACTGTTCAAGGAATTGCTGGAACAGGTAAATCACACGTAATAAAAGCCATCCAATCTGCAATCCAAAATTCTTCCCAAAATGGCCCATCACCATTACTACTTCGTGCACCTATAGGTGTAGCAGCATTCAACATCCAAGAATCAACTATCCACTCAGCCCTACGTGTCCCTATCAAAGATATTGCCCCCCTCCAAGGCCAAACACTAGCAAGCTTCCAAGAAAAAATGCACTGCATTCGCTACATATTAATAGATGAAATGAGCTTCATTGGTCCTAAGTTACTTCAAAGCATTGACATGAGGCTAAATGAAGCATTCCCCAACCACAACCAATTCTCGTTCGAAGGACGATCTATCATGCTCTTTGGTGACCTTGGCCAACTTCCACCAGCCAAGGATATTCCTATGTATGCCTCAACCTCATACGGGGGTTCTCAATGGCGCAGCTTCACCACAGTTGTAACACTAACAAAAATATTTTGTCAGATCGGTGAGGAACCAACACAAGTTACCTTTCATACTATCCTCTCCAATTTGCGAAATGTAGAGCCTACAATGGAAGATTGGCAAGTTCTTATGTCGCACTAGAGCTCTTTAATGGCCTCTACAGAGCAAGCAGAGTTCCTGTCCTCAACACACCTTTTTCCAACAAATGGAATGGTCTCACTTCATAACCATCAAATTTTATTATCTTTGGCAACGCCTATTGCCTTGTCAATTGCAGAGCAACTACAAGGGTCACCATGCTCCAATCTTGATGAAGAACAACTAAAATCAAAGGTCCTTTTGTGTGTTCAACAAGAGGTAATGTTATGTTCAAATTTATGGGTCAAAAAAGGCCTTGTCAATGGTGCACTTGGGCAAGTCCAAGCTATAGCATACAAGGATGATGAAAACCCGCCTTCACTTCCATTGTTTGTTGTAGTTCACTTCAAAAATTACATAGGTCCTATTTGGGATGTAAATAATTCAAAATATGTCCCTATAGCCCCTGTGAGTCGTGGATTCTGTCATCAAATCCCCCTAAAAATGCCATGGGCTTTAACAATCCACAAATCACAAGGGCTTACACTAGATAAGGCAACTATCAACATCGGCAATGTAGACTAGCAAGGCCTTACATTCACAACTATTTCTAGAGTTCGTGCACTATCAGGCTTGCGCATCAAACCAGCTTTCACATTCCAAAGATATGTGCGAATGACAGAGTCCATATGTAGCACATCGGAAGCAAGAGGAGCAACGCTTATTGTCATTGTTTGAAATAAACTCTTGAACATTCTACACATATCTACAAGGTTAGTATCTCCAAATATGTCTACTATAATCCTCTACCTACACAATGCTTTTTTACAAATTCCTTTTTATGCAACTCCTTCATTGCTTACTATTATGTCTGCTCAAAAATTGTCAAGCAATTCACTAACCTTATCTACAATTCCACATTGTGCATACATTTCTATTTCACAGGTGCAAGATGTATTTGGCATATGTAAGGGGGATTACCAAATTCAAATATAGATTACATTTCTCATAAAGATTTGCTATTTATTTATTTGAAACGTTTGTTTTACATAATGTTTGTTTAATCTATTGCTTTAAAAATGCAACATATACTACATACTTTTAATTTGTTAATACCTTTGTAATTACTCGCCATCTTTTGCTCATTCATCCACCTGCTTACATTCTAATGTTGTACGTCCACTTATATCTATGTTTCATCCACGCATGTCAGGTCATGGCTACAAATGATACTTCTCCTATACAACAACGCCCTTCCATTCCCATGCATCCAAAACCAGCAGTATCAAACTCATCGTCAACTGTTAATACACCTGACTCTGTTCAGACAACCATTCAACATCTCTCTGCAACTGTATCCAATAGTTGCATCAACATCATTAACAAACTCAACCTTGCAAGTCAGACAGCAAGTCCTATTCAAGATTTGGATGTGGAAATGATTCAGGAAGCACAGTCAACTTACCAAGCTAGCTGCACAAAACTTGAAGGATTGTGCAATTTCGTAAGGGAGCTTATATATGATCAACACTATAATACTAGAGCAGCACCTATGACAATCGCTGCTTTCCAACTTTACTTTGAAAGCCTGTAGTGCCTATATTAACAATGCATTTGTTTTCATTGTTTCAAGTTTTCAACTTAAACTTTACTTGTTACTTTAATGTATTTTTCCGTATGATCATTCCTACTCAAAAGACCTTTACGTATCATTTGTTGTCAAATTTGTTTGTTTCAAATATCTATACCAATGGAATTTCTTGTATGCAAATTTAATTTAAACAAAAGCATAGATTGGATATCAATTGCAGGGGCTTTCGCTGCAGGTTCTATAGAAGGCAATGCAGCCTGCACTTTTTTGAATGGTTTTGTACACATGTAATATCTCTGGAAATTCGTATCATTGACAATGTATCCTCCTCTAAAGTTCCACTCTGAATGAACATATGTTTCAACAATTATGTTATTAATGAGACACAAATTTCTATAAATAGTTATTATGACACACAAATTTCTATTCAACAGGAGGTACAAAAACCTGTGTAAACTTGTAATGCTCTGAAATACACATTTTTGTTTGTGGACATCATTATCGATCATTTCAAATTATGCCAATATCATTGCTCAACAGGTATTTCTATGTAAATTTAATTTTCCTTCAAATGCTTCAAATGTCTTCAAATTGAGGATCATTATGGAAATAATATCTAATGGTAGATCATTTTGCAATTATGCTTTCACTTACATCCACTCCAAAACAACTAAAACCAAACCTTTCAATTAAGAAGATACTTTCAGCAAAGTGTAATTTGTACAGAGATACTCTCACCCAAATGTATTTTGAAAAAAAAAATTTCAAATTCCACTTTTCTGGTGGCTTTTAGACCTGCAATTATTTCAAAAGATTGTAAATCGAATTCAGCAAACATTTACTCTCAGCCTGCTTCAAAAAAATATGGAAGAGAATTTAGAATCAAAACAACTTACTGTGTATAGTCCTACATTAGAATCTACTATACCTGGAAATCGCTTCTATATAATTCTTTCAACCCGCTTGCAAGGGTTTTTTCATACTTCGTCAATAACATCATCTTGTATTTGTTTCAAATAAAATGTTGCCTCAGGAATACTTGAGATGACATCTTTTGCTTGAAAGTTAAAATTGCTTGAAATTTTAATAAGCTCCCATTCTCTCACAGCCAGGGAAGATACTAGCAAAGGTTCTGGAAATTGCCTTTACACCTGCCAATTGCACTTGGTGCAATAATTTTCAACAGATTCATTTTCTACATATGCTGCAATAATTGCACTTATTGTTTGTAGGAGGAACGATGTCACTGGTGCTAACAAGCAAGCAACCTAAGATGGGGAAGAAATAAATGGACAATTCGTGGCTGGGTAAAAGTGTCAGCTTGCAAGGATACTGCATACTAAAAATTGGTATGGGAAAAACTTAATTGGTGTTGGAAATTGCATACAGATTTGCAGACAAATAAACATAGAAATCTGGTTTACAATAGATATTAGAACAAATACATTTATATTTGTAGAACTGCAATAATGCCTACCTTCTTCTCGAACTGTTATATTCTAAAATTTAACATCATTCTAAACTGATTGATTTTGACTAAGGTTCATGTAACAAACTAAAATTTCATGGAACTGGCTATGGTATCTATGTTACAGGCATAAAACAAAACTTATATAAATCTTTCAATCCGCTTGCAAGGGTTTTTTCATGCTTCGTCAGTAACATCATCTTGCATTTGTTTCAAATAAAATATTGCCTCGGGAATACTTGAGATGACATCTTTTGCTTGAAAGTTAAAATTGCTTAAAATTTTAATAAGCTCCCATTCAAGCACAGCCAGGGAAGATACTAGCAAAGGTTGTGGAAATTGCCTTTACACCTGCTAATTGCACTTGCTGCAATAATTTTCAACAGATCCATTTTCTACATATGCTGCAATAATTGCACTCATTGCTCGTAGGAGGAACAATGTCACTGGTACTAACAAGCAAGCAACCTAAGATGTGGAAGAAACAAATGGACAATAGGTGGCTGGGTAAAAGTGTCAGCTTGCAAGGATACTGCATACTAAAAATTGGTATGGGAAAAACTTAAGTGGTGTTGGAAATTGATACAAATTTGCAGAAAAATAAACATAGAAATCTGGTTTTCAATAGATATTAGAACAAATACATTTATATTTGTAGAACTGCAATAATGCCTACATTCTTCTCGAACAGTTATATTCTAAAATTTAACATCATTTTAAACAGATTGAATTTGACTAAGATTCATGTAACGAACTAAAGTTTCATGGAACTGGCTATGGTATCTATGTTACAGGCATAAAACAAAACTTCCTGCTTCCTTGACTTTCCTGGCCCATTGATTTCTGCCTGTAAAATTTTATATATATTTCTACAAAAAATACCCTACAATAGAAAACACCAGCATAAAACATTTTTTCCCTCCAATTTCTATTTCCTTTGCTCTTTTCAAATTAGAGCTCTTCGGCATACCCATTGCAATTACATAGTTAATACTTAATATAAATATAAATTTATTATATTATATAGTTTATATTTCGTTTTATAATTTTCAACTTCAAAAAATTTCTAGATATTGTAATTTAAAATATGAAAAAATAAAATGTTTAAAGAAACTGTTTTACAAAAAAGAGTTAATTTTGACTACTTAGAAATTTTGTAAAAGTCATAAAAATCACAAGGAAAGAACGAGAGAGCTTTTGTAAAAATCAATATTGCCAAACAGCTATATTTTTATGAAATACTTTCATGGAAAACAGCAATGTTTTTAATGAATATTCCCATCACTGTAGTGAATCCTCAGAACCAAAGAAGCAAAAGTCATGATTGATTGCAGATCAGCAGGGACCCTGAGTTTTGTCTTGTTAAAATTTGTGATTTCCAAAAAAATGTTAACAGCCAATTTTTGACTGACTTTATCACATTTAAACACGATTTCAATGACTTTTCACATGCTTGACCGATTTCAACAGTTTTGTACACAATATACTTTACATGCACAATTTGGTTTATGCACAAATTATTCATGCAATCCTGCACATTTTCACAAAGACGACTTCATGTGACATAAGGGGAGGGCAGTTCTTGCCTGTGAGCAATTGTGAGTCATGATTACAAGTGCATTTTGAAACCACAACGAAAGGTAGGTTTTCAATGTTGCAAGTACATTGGCTTTTGTTTACTCTAATGAAATTGTGACAATATTGCTTTTGTTTACTAGGTTTGGGATGTATTGCTTCTATAGATTAGTACTCTTTCAAGTTTGTCTTTCTCTAAAAGCATGTTCTGTGTGGTCAGTTGGATTTTAAATCTGGCTAGCAACTCCATTGTAATGTCCCCTTTTGGGATTACCCTAAATCTTGCCCTAGAATCACAAGTTTCAATGTAGTTAGGGTTATAACTTACCAATTAAATGCTTTAAGTAAGATAAATTTTGGTTTAGGTCCTGCAATCATGTTAGATAATATTCGAATATAATTCATATGATCAAACATATATAAATATTTGAACCATGTAAATACATAACTATTAAACTACACCATATCCATAATGCATAATGGGAATTTAATCGTAATAGGAATTGGATGGGAAACACAATAAGTCCACCCGAAGCTGTCCCAACTAAGCCCAAGAGCGTGCAGCATTCAAACTAAGACAACTCGCCCCTTGGCCCCAAGTGGCAGGAACGTCCAAGCTAAGACAATTCCACCCTTGGGGCGGGCTACTTAGTGGGTAAACTTGCATCTGCATTAACTATCCATGCTTCCTTATCCATCCTCCTTATGATTGAGACTCCTCGAATCCATCCTAACAACCAATCATAGTTTGGCTTGATAGGAAAGCCTTGAAAAGGGGGCATGTAAACTACTCGACCCATCTAATCCCAAGAGCGTGCAATGTCCAAACTAAGACAACCCACCTCTTGGCCCCGAGCAGCAGGAACGTCCAAACTAAGACAATTCCACCCTTGGGGTGGGCTACTTAGCATGGGGGAGCTTGCAAACTGTATCTCCCTAACTTGCTTCCTTCAACCTTACATTTGATTGATCATAGGATAGAGACACACAAACTATATATATAATCTATTCATTCTAAAGGAACATAATCTATTACAGCAGTACTATGATATATGCATGTGAGAGAAATCAAAACTTATTCATAAAATAATTACTGCACATTATCTCTATAATTCATACCAGATCCTATTTACTGTATTAAATGTTTGTATGCCTGCAATTTTTATATTAAATCTGATCTTCTTTCAATCTGCTGTTCTATCCATACTCCCTTCATAGACTTCTTATGTCTGCATGAATTCTTCTTAAAACCTGATGTTAAATATTCTATTAAGTGTATAACAAGGAGCTTTGTTGTTGAGCATATATAGAATAAATAAGTTGGAGTTGAGTACCAGGTTTCAAACTTTTTACTAGTTCTAGTCTTTAGATCTTTGTGAAAGAACAGCTTATCACTGCAATTCAAACTATTAAATACATGTTACATGTTTCAATCTATTGAATGTATAACAAGGAGCTTTATTTTAGAGCATATATAGAATAAATTGAACGAATAATGAATAATTTATCTAATTATATGTTTTTCATGGTGACCATACATTCTCATAAATTTATCCTTACAAAATAAAAAACATTACAGCAATTTGGAACTAATTTTTGCTGTCACACAAATTACTAGAACAAGGTGAAAACAAAAACCATTGTCATACAAATTGTTATGTTATTGATAACCTATTTAACTTGTATATGCTTAACTTGGTTTTAATGTAAAGTACTAATGTTTGCAAATTGTCTATTATAATCAGCTGTAAAGTTTATTTTTTTTAAATTTGGACATCATGAAAGACTGAATTCATATGCTTTTGCAAATTTGGTGATAATGCCACATTAAAGATATTTTGCATGGACACATTGCATTGTTAGAATATTTAGAATATTGATATATCTTTTATTTAATGGTCAATTATAAACTGTAGATACAGTAGTCAGTAGGTATAGGTAGTTGGACATCTTAAATGTCTACAGTATTTGACCTTCTCTATTTATTGTAATCCTTTCTTTTTGTTAAAACAAGCAAGAATTTCCAGTTCTTTCCAAAACATGGTATTAGAGCATGCTTTTTGAATTTCGTGGGTTTTTTAGCCATAATTCGAAATTCTTGTCTAAGTGTCTTAAAAATATATATATATAATAAAATTGTGGTCCTTCAGAATCGTGTCTTTCTTCTGCTGCGATTTCTATGTCTAAGCGCGTGTTTTTTTCTGGTTGGAAGCAATTTTCAATTTCTTCAGGTCTTAAAAAAACTCTGAGGTCATTTTTTCTCCGTTTGCACGCGCCATGCGACCCGCAATCTCTACAACTCCCACGTCCATTTCTTTGAACGGCACAACCTCCATTTTTTGCCCACACAACCTCTTTTTCGGTCGCGTTCTCCCGCATTAGGCCTACTATAACCCGCAATGGTACCCGTTCTTTCATTTCTGCCAATGTTTTTTCTCAGTTTGGTCACCATTTTCTGGGTCTTTAGAGTCACGATTTTTTTCTGAAGGAGGTCATTTTTTTAAGGAGTTTTAAAGACGCGATTTCCAGTTTGAACCTCGAGCTCTGGCTAGGGCATGATTTTTTTTGGCTCTTTATTGATTGCGACCTAGGGTTTCGAAAATACAAAGTTTTTCAGACCTCTCAGACCTGCGTTTTTTTCACTCCAGTCGACTAGGCTTTTATAAAAATCCTCAGATTTTGTGGTCAGTATCAAATTTCACCTACATCTTTTTTGTGGGTTTTTTATAAGCATTTTTGGGTTATCCTCGAATTTTTTTTGGATATCTTGAAAAAAGATTTGGGTCCCTAGACATCTGTGGTTTTTCTCTTTGTCTAGGGTTTGTAAAAATCCTCTATTATACTCCGTTGTTTTCATTCTTATGCATCAACTCCTTCTAGGTTTTTATTAAATATTTTTGGGTATGCATTAAAATTTTCTAGGTGTTTGTTTTGTTCTTGTGGCTTGGGTATATACCCTCTATTATATACTACGGCTAGGGTTTTGTCAAAACTCTCTCTTATCATCTGTCGATCCATGCCTTCACCAGGTTAACCGCGGCATCCGTGATGGCATCTCTAACAAATATAATGCTTGAAACCAGCCAGAAGTTCAATGGGAAGAATTACAACACCTGGAAGCAGCACATGATTCTGATCTTTGAATATTGTTGCCTCGATCAGGTTGTTTTGGGGAACTCAACTCGTCCCACTGTAGCCATAAAGGACCAGGACAAATGGGATGAACGCAATCGGGAAGGTGTCATGCTCATCAAACTCTCAATCACAGATGAGCAGCTACCTCAGGTACTGTCTGGAAAAACTGCTACAGAAAACTGGGATCATTCGAAGGCCCTTCATGAAACTTCCGACGAGCAGAGCGTTCTTTCTCAAGAACATGCTCTTTTCCATCATGATGGATGAGGAAATGTCCTTACAAGAACATCTAACAAAGATTAAGGACATTCATGATCAGTTGGAGGCGAGTGGTCGCACAATGGAGGAAGAGGACATGATCATCATTACTTTGAAGAGTTTGCTAAAATCTTATGAGCATTTCATTGAAACGCTCAATATTACTTCAACAAATGTTGACTTGAAGTTTCAAAACTTGTGTAACAAGTTTCTACAACAGGATCGTTGGAGACAGCAATTTGGGAGCAGTACCTGTTCCACCTCCACAGAGCTAGCGTTCACTGCCAAATCTTCTGCTAAGAACAAAGGGAAGGCTCAATCTTCTCAGCTGAAAGGCTCTGGTTCTTCTCAGGACAACAACAACAACAAGAACGTTCTATGCAATTATTGCCATGAATATGGTCACATGAAGGCTGACTGTCGAGTTCGATTGGCTTTTGAACAAAAGAAGCAAGGAGGATCTCAACAAAAGGCAAATGTCGCAGAACACTCTGAAGCAGAAAGAATCTACATTCTATGCTTTATGGCCAAAGAGAACTGCAGATCCAGTCCAATCTTCTGCCTGGTATATCGATTCAGGGGCATCGCGACATTTTACTCATCGTCAGGATTGGTTCACCAAATTCGAACCATTCTCTGATTCTGTCATTTTTGACGGAGGTGAAGAGTACACAGTTGTTGGTAAGGGCACCGCCTATCTACCTGTGGGAAGAGAAATTTAATCTTTCTTCATGTCCACTATGTTCTAGGCATGCAAAATAACCTTCTCTCAGTCAGTCAGATCATGCGGCATTCTCCCCAATTCGATGTTGATTTCAGTTTGTCCACCTACAGCATCGTAGATAGGGAGACTTGTACTACAATCGCTATGGGACTTGAGGATCATCATCTATATAGACTTACTAATTCCGATGACCCTTAGGAGCACATTTTGGCCGTCAAGAGTACTTCCATCAACAAACTTTGGCAGCAACATTATAGGAACTTGAATGTGAACTATCTCTCTCAACTGTCTCGGGAGGGTTTGGTTGGTGGTCTACCTGATATCCACACTCAAAATCATGGAGTTTGTGGAGCCTGTCAAGTTGGGAAGCAACATCAGACACCATTCTCGGATGGTGATTCTTGGCAAGCCTCCAAGGTACTTCAATTGGTTCACACTGATGTATGTGGACCAACGAGCACTCCATCTGTTACTGGGTCCAGGTACTTTTTATTATTTGTTGATGATTTTAGTAGAAAAAATGTGGGTGTCTTTTTTGAAAAATAAATCAGATGTGTTTAGTACATTTCAGCAGTATAAGGCCTTAGTTGAGAAAGAATCAGGTTCTTAGATTGTCACTTTATGGTCAGATAATGGGGGCGAGTTTTGTTCAGTAGACTTCTCTATTTTTTGTGCCACACATGGCATTAAGCGCCAACTCACCACACCATACACCCCTTAGCAGAATGGTGTCGTTGAACGTAGGAATCGCACCATTATTCAAATGACTTGTTCTATGCTAGAGTACACAAATGTACCTAAGAAATACTGGGTTGAAGCAGCTTATACTGCAGTCTACCTCCTGAATCAGTCACCTACACAGGCCGTTAAGAAGGTGACTTCTAAAGAAGCCTGGTCAAGACGTAAGCCTAAGGTGGGCCATCTGAAAGTCTTTGGTTCTACAGCTCATGTCTGGATTCCAGAAGCCAAGCATGCCAAGCTGGACTCCAAGAGCCAGCAACTTATGTTTACTGGTTACAGCGACAATCACAAGGAATACAAGTTAATTGATGTGGAGACAGATTGTCTCATATTCAATCATGATGTTGTGATTGATGAGACTACTAGTCCATTTGTTCCTACTAGCAATCCTGAGGATCAGCCTATGAAGGTTTCTGATGAGGGTGTTCGTCTTCCTCTTGGTTCCCCTGATGGTAGGTCTTCAGAGCATTATGACTCTGAAGATGAGGAGTCTACCAATCATGATCTAGCA
>VDFB02095835.1:0-16863 GCA_007258455.2 Sequoia sempervirens | reverse complement strand
ATGATGATATAAAGTATTGAATCCCACTATATACCATTATGTGTTCCTCATCCTTAATTTGCATAGTCATTGGAAACAAACTAAAAAAAGGAGAAATATTCAATGACTAGGATATATCTCACTAATAAAATAGGCACATATTACATATTTTCTTAATTATCAAGAAAAAATTCAAATCAAGAAGGAATAGAGTTTACAAATTTCTCTTGTGTAGAGAATGGTATGGTTTGTTGTAAAGTGGCATATCATACAATATTTCTCATTTGATAAATCTCCATCTTAACATCTTGATGATTCTATGTGTATTATTGTCACTACTTTAAAGGTTGTCATATGAATGTTAGTAATAGTATATGATCTAGTAATTGGTTTCATCCATAGAATGAAAAGAATTGGAAGAGATGGGAAAATCTATTTGAAAACAAGTGTAATCTAAGGATAAACATGTAACTCATGTAAGGTGGTAATTACATAATAAATTCATTATCTAACAATCAAGTATAAATATTTATAAATATAAGTAATTAAAATCATATGGTTCAAATATTAATTTCAAGGTAAAATGTTGCCATACCACAAGTAAATGAAAATGGGGATGTGACCCTCAATGGCTAAATACATCCATGTGTATACATAGGGCACTATGATGTGCATATAACCCTAATAAGGCATCAAAGAGCATGAGAAAAGAATGGTTATAGTAAGGCAATCAATATGTAGTGGTGTGATGAATCTAGGAGTAAAATCACAAGATTGAGTGGGAGAAGGTTTCTTGCTATCATAATGTAAAAGAGCAACTAGTAATATTATTGGTGAAGAAAAGCCACACCACTCCCATTAACTTGAAAACTTGAAAGAGTAGCTTAAGAAACAGTAAATGTGAAAACTTGTAAGGTGTCAATGGCTAGGAGCATGTGAACACATCCCCAAGAAATATAGAGCAACTTGATGTCACCACAAACAAAAGAGATGAAAGTATAGCACCTAAATGAAACATGTGTCGCATATAAAGAGGTATATTAATAAAGGAACATGAAGAGGCATATGCTCTTATAGGTACTTATGTCATAGAAAAATGGTCCCTTGTCATTTTCATGGCCTTTTAGGTCTTGTTTCATGGTGTTTGATTTATTTTTCTCCGATTTTATAATGTAACATGGCTTGAATATGCATATTTAGGTACTAAAATTCAAATAATGACGTCTTGTGAAGGTGTTGTGAATTGTTGTAAAACATTTCTACACTCTTTCAGAATCTATTCATTATAATTTACCTAAAAAACACATTTTCATCACTAATCAAGTCCTATTTTGAAGTGTTGTAAAGTCTTGTAACAAGATTTCATGCTTTTCTAGGTACAACTTCACCATTTATCCCTTTCTTATGGCTTATTTGACCTCTTTATGCCCTTATATGCTTTAATTAAGTGTATTTTTTAATGTAAGCCTGACAAACAACATTAAATGTAACTTAAATTCTGACACACACTTTCAAGCCTAAGGTGGGATCCATTCACCATGGGTGGTGAATAGGTCCCCCTTGGCTCCAAATTAAAAATATTTTAAATTCCCTTTCGGGTTTTTATTCAAAAACACTTGATGTCGGCCTGTGATGAGGTATGAATGGGTTACTAAGGCACAAGATTGTATAAATATGTGATTTTCACCTCATCTTACATCCTACAACATTCACATATCATATTCACGCAATCTCAAGCATTCAAGCATCTTACAACATTTTATCAAGCATTATTCAAGCACTTTGAAGCATCCATTGATATTACTTCAGATTTGCCTCATCAAGGGTTTGGTAAGTTGATAGCATTTGCATGTTGTTAGTTTATCATTTTCTTGCATTTCATTATTTCATTAAGGGTTTGATTATCAAAAGTGGGGTTTGACCAAGGCAAACCCCTATTTGCTAACCCTCGGCCATTTTTCCCCTCTTGCATGTGTTTTTGCAGACCTAGGTATGCAAATTTAACAAGCATTTTGGTGTTGAAGATTGGTCAACAAGTCAAATAGGTGCTTCAAGTCAAATCAACTCTATTTCAAGCTTGGAGAAGGTTCTCTATCTATTTCCTGTATAATTGACTTTAGTAACCCGACAAGCAGATATTTCTAGATCTAGTGTTGTAGAGTTGTCTCCTAATTTCTCAGAATTTTGGGAGAGGACTGATTCGCCACCAATGGTGAATGAGTCCCACCTTAAGACTAAAAATCTAAATTTTTCCAAACTATGGATCCCAACAATCAGAAATTGGTTTCTGAGAGATTTCACCAGTATTAGGACTAATTCGCCACCTTGGGTGAATGAGTCCCACTGTGAAATTTCAGTAATTTTAGACAACCTTCTATAGATTCTAGATTCTTCATCAGGCCTCCAGGTGCACTTTGTTTCTTCCCATTTCTTTTTGTTCTGCATAATTTCATCTTTTAGTTCATTGATTGCATATCATTGTGTATTTTCAAACATAGCATAAATCTTAGTTTTGCATTCAAATTCATTCATTTAAATCATTCATTTTCATTTAGATCACTTCATTTAGCTTAGAAAACATCTCACATAACATAATTTGAATGAACCCTTAGCATTTATGGGCCCTATCTCTCTCCTTTTAGGTGAAAGACCCCAAAAGAGCTAGAGAAGTCCATGGGAACCAAAAAATCTGCGGTTCAATACTCATAAACGTATATTTACCACATAAGATGAAGAGAGGAGAGGAAAATAAATGAATAATTTATGAACAATATAGAAAAAATATATGAGAGATATAGAGATGTATGAAGAATATATGATAGATAATTATATCAAAAATAAAATCTATTAAGTGAATAATAAATATACATTACATGAGATTAATATATATATATGGTTTATTCATTGATTCTCATCTTATTTAATATATGTTGTAATCCACCACAAATATTCATATTATTTTCCTTATCCATCATACCAAGGTATAAATATAGCATAAGTAGAGAATTCATTCAAAAGAATCATATGCTCTTCCTCTTGTAAACATTTGGTTCCCTTTTGTGATCCTTGTAGGTTTTGGAAAGGAGAGGAGTTAACCATAGAAATTTGTTAAGGTAATAAATATTATTATAGGAAAGGGATTACAAATAAAGAAGTTATTTTTATGTTGTATGATACTACCCAGTAGGCACTAACTCTTGGTGATGGGGTTAGGAACCTACAAGATTAAAATGGAAAGGGATGCATCTTGAAAGGATGTGACTATTATAGCTATTCTAGAATCATCCATTAGGTATTGTTAAAAAGATTAATATTATTCCAAATTAATAACACCCATGATAAAGGTACAATAAAAGAGTGAAAAGATTATCAAATGAATATGGAAGAGGAAAAAATAGAAAAAAAATCAATGGAGAGAAAAGAGATATTATAGAAGAATAAAGAATTCTATATAATATTCTCAAGAGTGAATGAGCATGTATTATACTGAGATATTTAACATTTCATCATCAATGTAATTGAAAGTTAAAATACCACTTAATTATTATGATATATATTAGAGCACACAATCATTTAGGCCAAACAAATTAATTTTTTTTTAACCAAATTGATAGAATATGTGAAATAATTTGATCAGTATAAGGATTCAATCGATATAGGGCTTAGAATTATATTTTTTTTGCAAGGGTATAAAAGCAAAGGAGCTCCATCAATTGAAATTTTCGCTTCATATCCATCTTCTTAACAAAATATATCAATCCTTAAGGTTTTAATCACTAAAGAGCTTGAGGTTTTAAAAATTATAATTTATCTCAATTAAAATATATCAAGTTTAATATGGAATATTTAGGTGATTTGGTGAGTAGAAGTATGTTTATAAAAGGATAAAATGATGAAAGATTTACAATCTCATGAACGAGGAAATAATTTTTGAAATGATGTTAGAATAAAATTATTTAATGAGTTATCCATTCACATAATTAAATAACTCAAACAAGGATGTGATATTCTAACATTATATAATGGCATTTTATTAGTTGATGAGAAGTTAACAAAAGTACATCTCTCAAAGAAAGATGACCACTTAAAGAGGTGAATCCCTCTAACCAAGAGTCAAACAAAAAAGAGACAAATATAAGATAATTTATCATTTTTTTGTGAGGATATCATGGGCATAGAGTTCTTTGATATATATTTTCCTTGGAAAAAAACAAACTGAGGAAGTTACTTAAATAATAGGAAGCTACTAAGTACAAAAAGAGTTCCAATAGTTTTAAGGATAGAGAACTTAAGTAACCCAAGAAAAATAAGGAAAGAGGAAAAATAAATAAAGGAGTCACTTCATTAAATAGTGACAAAACATAAGCACTTAACACTTATGAACAATATAATAGTATTGCATTAAGAGCTAGCACTCATTTTTGTAAAGTCAGCAAAGAATCTATTTAGAATATAATTCATATATTATATATTGATAATAAATGGTGTAACAATAAATTATATAAATTTAGATGCATTTGTGGAAACACTTAGAAATGGTTCCCTTAAGTGGTGGATGAAGCAATGCCCCCAATATAATAAATAATGGGATTAATTCATAGATTTAAAAAAAAAATCTTGTCACTAGAATTCCCTTGAAAGAGAGTAAATATATGATAAATGTTATCTATCGATGAAGTTAGAAAAAGAATAAAATATTTTGACAAAAGATTAAAAGGTATTAGAAGACAAGAAGAACAACTTACCAACAAGAAAATAATAGAATGATTTGTGTACACTTAGTTTTCACCTCCTCCTAACATTGTACCTAACTTTGTATCTTAATTCCATGACAATATTTCATCATTATCATTATAATTCCCCTTTCATTTACCACCACTGGTTAAATTACTGATTTATATTATTTATTTAATTAGGCTAATTCGTATTTATTTATTTATTTGAAAATAAATATATAAATATTTTTATATTTATTTTTTGTAAATAATTAAAAAATAATTATCTACAAAGTTCTTCATTAACAATTCAAAAGGTGGGAATGGAGGCACATGAGCGCGGGCATGGGCGGGAAAAGAAGGATTTTGAAAATCCAAGCAATGGAAATGGAGGCAGAGCAAGATCTGAGAAGTCTCAAGCAGATCAGGCGTTAGTATCGAGTAAGAAGCAAGGTGAGGATAATCAGGATGATGTGGACTTCGGAAACAAAATCCTGGTGGAACTGGGTGGAAAGGATAATCTAGCGGTTAATCCAGTGGGTTCCCCTACCGGTCAAAAAAATGAAAAATACAAAGATGTGGTGGGGACCACTGGCGGAATTGGAGGTAATCGCAAACCCTAGACTTCTCTGTTTGGGGTAAAACCAAATGGAAAGTCATCTTTCCCTCCGGTGCAAAACATCTCTTTCCTGGAAAAAGGTAAGTTTGCAATTTTTGTGCCAGATTTGTTAATTGATCATAATATTGCTTTAATGGAAAGAACCCTGGTTGGGAAATTTATGGGCCCTAGACCAAATATTGAAGTGTTCAGGGAGTTTTTCAAAAATAAATGGAGAACTAATGGAAAAGTCTCAGTAGTAGCACTTCCAAAGGTTTTTTTTGTGTTTGAGTTCACTTACAGAGAGGATATCTTGGCTATTAGAAGTGGGGGTCCTTGGGTTATAGGGAAATCTTCCCTGGCTCTAAAGAAGTGGTCCTCTAATCTAGACCTTTTGGACTCTATTTTTGAGAATGTCCTAGTATGGGTTAGACTTCTAGGCCTTCCCCTGGAATATTGGAATGAGGATGTCTTTTATGGTATTGTGAAATCCTTTGGAGAGCTCCTTTCTATTGATTCTATGACAGCTGCTAGAAAGAGGTTGGTATTTGCAAGAATATGTGTAGGGGTCTCTCAGAATGCTGACCTTCCCTCATCGATCAAGATTCAGTCGAAACTAGGTTCCTGGTCGTAGGACATAGAGTATGAAACCATCCCGTTTGCTTGTTTCAAATGTAGAAAATATGGGCATTGGGCTAAGAAATGCCCTTTAAATGCCACCAAAGAGAAAGAGAAACTAGCTAGTTCTTTGAAATCGGTATGGCGAAATAAATCAAGAGGAGGTAGCCTTGAAAATAAAGAGTCTAATGTTCAAAGTACTTCTAATGAGGTTGAAGTGGTTATGGAAAATAATGGTGAGGCTTCGTTGGAACCCCAACATAAGGATCTTGAGAATACCTTACCTATTAAGGAAAAAGAAACCAATGAGGATCAGACGGTTGGGGAAGAAAAACCGAATCAAGAAGCTTACCCCTGTTCCCAAGTGTTGACCCCAGTTGAGAATAATGATGGGATCCCGATCCTGGAGGATATTCCTATTCAGGGGTTGTCCTTGGAGCTGAACATCCCTGTCCCACTCCCTTCCTCTGAAGGTATTTTTCCTTCGAGTGTAGATCACTTTATGGATCCTAACTCCTTGGAATTTGTTAAGGATTCCCTCGATAATCCAGACCATTCTACTAAACTTTCTAGCAACTATTCAACTTTTCATTTGAATGGTATTATGGAGACATTACCCTGGGAACAAAGGCTCCTTACTGATAAGGAATGGGAATCTAGTAAAGAGACGAATAGTCAAGAAGATACTGATAAAGAAGAGATCTTATCAAAGAAAAATAAAAATAAAAACAAACAATGGAAGACTTGAAGTGGTATTTCTTCCAAATCAAAAGTAAAGGCAAACTGTGGAGCAACAAAGAACTCTCGAGGGAAAACATCTATTAAATGGACAAGAGAGAATAACAGTTTTCAAGATATTGCGGATGGGTCTCAAAAAACCATCCCGGAGTGCCTCAACTCCCCTAGTAACTCATGAATATCATGTCTTGGAATATCAGGTGACTTAATAGTCCCCACAAGCAAGATGTTCTATGCAATTTTGTTAGAGATCACAAGCCCGATATTCTTCTTATTCAGGAGATGAAAATGTCAAAGGAAAAAGTAGAAAAGTTGAAACTGTTTCAACATTGTAGTACTAATGGAAACAACTTGAATGGCACTTCAGGAGGTATTGCTACTTTCTGGAATAGTCACATAATCAAAGGGGATCTGATTTTGGAAGGTACGGACCATATTTCTACTAGATTCACACATATTAGGGATAATTTCAGTTGAATCCAATTGAACATCTATGCCCCCAATGGAAAAGGTCTTATAAAATCCTTCTGGATGGAGTTGGATGCCTTTACGAGGATTTTTGATAGAGAGTATTGGGTTGTTATGGGTGACTTTAATATGCCCTTAATGAATGAAGAAAAATTTGGAGGTTCCCAGATCAATGCGGAGAGCAAAGAGGATCTTTGTAGTTTCATTGACAACCAGGGGCTGATTGATCTGGACTTAGATGGAGCTTCCTATACCTGGTCAAATCACAGAAAGGGGATGGATCTTATACAAGGTAGATTAGATAGATCTTTAGTTTCTAATCATTTATTTTTTTATTATTACTTTTCTCTTAAAGCTCTCTCTAGGATTGGATCTTATCACTTCCCTATTAGTTTTGTTGTGGATCCTATAAAAAAGAAGAAAAATATCCCTTTTAGAGTTGAAAAAATGTGGCTTTCTCATCCTGCTTTTAAAGAGTAAATTAGGAAATGGTGGAATATAAGTATCTCTGGCACAAATATGTTTAAAATAGCTAAAAAATTAAGGGAAGTTAAATGTAACTTGAAAAAATGGAAAAAAGAGTCCTTTGGGAACATTTTCAGGATCAAATCTGATCTTCAGACGGATCTGGGGGAGATTCAATATAAAATCTAGGAGGGATATTTGAATGATACAAAGGAAAGAGAGAATGATCTACTCATTAAGATGCAGGACATTATCAGAAAGGAGGAGGAGTTCTTGAGGAAAAGATCTAGAGCTTTATGGTTATCTGTAGGTGACAAAAATACTAGGTACTTTCATCTATCAGCCTCAAAACATAGGGGTATCAATAGAATATATCAAATTGAAGTTAATGGTACTAGGTATGAGGAGGAGGAGGATATTAGAAATCATGTTGTTTTATTCTTTAAAAATCTTCTTTCTGAAAATGATGAAAATAACCAAAATGATCAAGATCATTTAATAGAGGCTATACCTAAAGTGATCAATCAGGAAAATAACTCTATGTTATCTGCTATTTCTACCAATGAGGAAGTCAAGAAGGCTGTTTTCTCCTTGACTTCAAGATTCTTAAATTTCACTCCGTTTGATTTCACCCTCAATAGAATTGATCGATTTTCTTATTTAAAATTTTAAAAGGCTTTTGTGGTCTTGCAACAAGAAACTCTTCAAATGGTGGAATAGCTTGTTTCTACTGCTTCTATTTTTATTATGGTTAATGGATCCCCAACTTTTCTTCCAAAGTACCAGAGGTCTAAGACAGGGTGATCCTATTGCTCCTATTTTATTCACTATCATGGCTGAGAGTCTTGGAAGAAACCTGAAAAAGTTGATTGACAATAGAACCCTTATTGGTATTAATCCTTCCTCAAGCAACCTGGTTTGTTCTCATCAACAATTTGTTGATGATACTATGCTCTTGGGTAAATCCTCTGTCTCGGAAGGAAAAACTTTGAAATCTCTGCTTGATAAATATGGCAGAGCATCTGGACAACTGATTAATAATCAAAAAAGTTCTCTTTTCTTCTTCAACACCCTGGCTCACAAACAAACCAAAATTGCCTGAATCCTTGGTTGTAGGGTGGACTCCTTGCCTACCAACTATCTTGGCTTACCCTTAAGCCTTAAACCCCCTGAATCCTTTTGGATTTCATTGGTTGAGAGGTTTAGCAAGAAGCTTGTTGGTTGGAAAGGAACTCTATTAATTCAAGCGGGTAAACTTCAAATCCTCAAAGCTTCTCTTCAAAATTTTCTGATCTATGCTGTGAGCCTCTTTAAGATTCCTACTAAGTTTGTGGATTCCATAGAAAAGATTCAAAAAATATTTCTTTGGTCGTGTGTTGAAGAAAAGAAAAGACTACCTTTAATAGGATGGGCATTGGTGTGCAGACTGAAAAAGGCCAGAGGATTAGGTCTTAGAAGAATCAGAACGGTTAACAAGATTCTTCTAGCAAAAAAAATTTGGAGTATTTTTTCATCTTCAGGCGAATGGATTGATATCCTAGCTAGCAAATATTTAGAGAGAAATAGTTCTCTTATAATACTGAAGGAATCCCATCTTCTTCCCAGAGGTTTAACCTATTGGCAAGTTAGAAGTGGAAACCAAACTAGATTCTAGGAGGATAGATGGTTGTTTAAGGAGCCACTTATAAAAATTAATTCCTTTAGTGGATGGGCTAAGAATTGTAAATTTTGTTTTGGTTCTTATGTGAAAGACTATAGAGTGGATGAAAAATGGGTGGATCTGTGTCTTGTTAGTCAAGCTCTTGCTCCTATTCAATCTTCTCTATTGGTTGTTAGACTTTGATTTGATTAGATGGAAGATCTTCTTGTCTAGACTGATGAACCCTCACAAAACTATTATGTTTCATCTGCCTTTGCTAGGATTACTTCTTCCCAGGGTTCTCCTCCCTTCTGGTCGAAGGCTTGGTTCAAACATTTGGTCCCTAAAATCAACAATTTTTTCTTGATCCTTCTCCAAAATAAGGTGCTCATGGTTGATAACCTATGCAAACGCGGCTTTCAAATACCTAATAGATGTTTTCTTTGTAAGATGGAGGCGGAGTCAGTGCATCAAACGTTCCTTCACTGACCTTTTGTTGCCTCAATTTGGGAAAAAATAATCAGTTATTGGCAACTTTCTTGGGTTTTCCCCTCATCTATTGAAGACTTCTTCCTTCAATGGAAATCCCCGACTCACAATCCTGTTCTCTGATTTTTATTGGATTTCTCTTTCCCTCATGTTGCTTGGGGTCTTTGGAAATAATGTAACAACAAAATTTACAGAGATAAAGAAGCTCTGGTGGACATTATTTTTGATAAAATAATCAGATTTCTAAAAGAAAATGTCAATGTTATCTCCTAGAAGGTTAGCAATTTCGAGAAAGTGGCTCATTCATCCTATGATCTTATAGTTTCCAAGTAATGGAATATAAGTCTTGATTTTCCTTGCACCCCTAAAAAAGATAAGAAGGATAGAGAGGGTGTCCGCTAGTCTTTTCCGCCTAATGGATGGGTCAAAGCTAACTTTTATGGAGTGGCTAAATGTAATCCGGGGGCAGCGGGTTGTGGCGAAGTCATAAGGGACTCCTTTGGAAACTTTGTAGGTGTGATAGCCACTCCTCTAGGTTCCCAAACCAATCACCTGGCTGAGGCTGCTGGTGCTTTTCATATTATAAATTTGGCCCAAAGTCTTAATTTTAAAAACCTTTGGCTTGAAAGTGATTCGAAAAATATTATTGATTGTCTTCTAGGCGAGTCCCCCCCCTTGTGGACAATAAATTCATGGATTGATGATGCCATCTCGAATCTAGCTAAGTTTGACAACATAAAGATTTCACATGCCTATAGAGAAGCCAATGTTGTAGCATATTTTTTTGCTAATGAAGTGGTTAGGAGTAATGAACAGAGCACTTGGCTAAATTTTAGTGATCTAGGTGTTAATGTCCATGCCTTATTGAGTTATGATGAATCACATGGGCAAGAGGCATGCCATCTCTTTAATGAGGATAGGACGGAGTTATCACATCACAATCATTAGATTATATGGGACTGAGCTTAGTTGCTTAGTCTGTAAGGTGGCCTAGCATGCTTTGTGGGTTCTTAGATTTGGCGAGACTAGTTCTAGTAAAGATTTTGTTTCTGTCTGCCCCACTGTGCTTGCCAAGATGGGTGGAGATAGGAAAAGAATTGAGCTGGACAGCTTTGAGATGCACACAAGAAATGCTAAGGCTTGGAATAAAGTTAAAAGTGGGGGTTTACTTCCTTTCCTGGAAAAACTCCATGGTTCCAATCAGGAGGCTACGAATCTTTTTGAGAAAAATTGGGATAATGGGGATCTTATCCTTTTTGGTAGGAAAGTCAAGCTCAACGGAAACCTTATAGCTGAAGTGACGGGAATGTCTACTGATGGGAAAAAAAATTTCAGGGGCAGGGTTTTCTCTGATGAAGTCGTCATCAGATTTCCAAAAAAAGAGAAGGAAAGATTGAAACTGGTGAAAATTGCTAACAACTACTTCGAAGCTGACACCATAAAAGCTCTATGGAGAAAGGTTCTTCATGTTATCATGGAGTACATAACTGTGGATGGTCGCTTCACCAGGGTCTACAGTTATCACTTTTCCTTGCTCAACCATTTCTACTACAAGGTTAGGGTTTCTTTCCCCTACTATCTTCTTTGTTCTTTGAGAAAAAGCTTGGATGACCACAAGAAAAACCCTAGAAGATTCCCTATTTTGCATATTGGCCTGATTAAATTAATTGTTGAACATTACCAAAAAATGCCTGTCCTTGCTAATTTGGAAGCCTCCCTTGATTTTGAGGAAGATAATACTGAACCTAGCTACTCGGGGTTTTTTCCCAATTTAAGTCCGGCTAGAATGGTCCTTAGCCCACCCATTGTCCAAACTAGTAAGAAAAACCCTAACCCCATTACTGTGAAAGCTCATGATGTGCCTAAGCCGGGAAGTCCTTCCCTTAAAACTAGAAATGTTGATAAGAATCCTCTGACTAAAAACTCTGAAGATTCTCCTGACTCTAAGGAGTCTGGTGCTAACAACACTCCGCCCTCTGCTAACCCGTTGTTGGATAGAAATGCTAAAACTGGCTCCCCTGTTACTCTTGACCCTGCTAATATTTGTTTCAACACTGATAGGGATTCCTCTATGGATGTTTTCGATTTAGCTAGAAATAATGCTGATAACCATTTCAAACTTTCGAAATGGACTTTTAATGAAATTAACAAGCTAAAGATAAAAAACTGGGCCCTTCAAAGTAAAATGGAAGATTTGGGAGCTAAGGTTGTGGCGCTTGATAAGAAAGAGGTGGAACAAAGAGAACACGGTGTCAACAAATATACCCAGTACCAAGCTGGCAAGGACAAAAATGTTGAAATTGAGTTGGAGAAAATGAAAAATACTGTCAAAATTATTGTTGAGCAAAACAATCGTATGGCTAGACACAATGCCATCATTATCAATGCCATGACTGAGAAATTGGATAAAGGTCAATAGGGGTCTTTGGTGGTTGATTTGGAGGAAATCAACGAAAGAAACTAGGAGGAGGATGCTAGCATTTCTAAGAGAACCAAGGCCAATTTGAAGAGGAAGGCTCCTCCCACTCCATAAACGATTCAAACCTTTAAGAAGGGTGTTCAAGATATGCAGAACCTGGAGGCTGAGATAGAGTCTGTCTTGAAGACTCTGGGTTAATCGCGGCTGGTCTTTTTGTTGGCTTTATCTGCTGGCTTTTTTTGTTTGACCTTCCTAGTCTTTTGTGGGTGGCTCCTATTTGTTCTGGTTTTTTCCTTTTGTGTAGCTGGTTGTGTCTGTTGGACTTTTTGTGCTTTCTTTTCTATTGTAAACTTTGTGGTTTCGGGTCCCCATAAAACCTGTTTTACCCTTTATCAAAAAATAATTATCTACTTATGTCCCATTATAAATTTTCAATGATTCCCTCCTATTTTTTGTCCATCTACAACTAATTAATAAAAATAAATAAATAAAAATAAAAGTTTTTCTCACTCATATCAATCCCACTAGGGAGTTCTCATAATTCTATTTAACTATTTTAGGTTATCAATATTCTCGACTCAATCTCAATCAATCTCTATTGGATTCATCAAAGATAAAATCCTCAAAATTTGTATATCTTTTTAAGAATATAAAAATGTAATCCAACCTTTCATCAAAACATCCATCATATATTCAAAGATTCATAAATACATGCTATAAAAATATTACAAAAGTCCTTAAGTAGTAACATGTATTATATCTTGATCAAACTTCAATGAGGATGGTTTGCATAGATACTATTACCCCGTATTTATTTTATTTGAACTCTCTTTATCTTGATCTAAGTTTATGTTTGATTTAGAACAAAGGGCTTAATATTATCTTCACCTCTTTAATTTTTTTAAATTAGGCTTATACATTTTGGCACACCCAATGAGTTTTTTTATAGCCAATAATAGGGTTTTCTAGGGTTGCATCTACTTTCTATTATATTGATCCATACTGCAACTCTAATTAAGCAAGTAATATTTTCTTATATTTTTATTTTTTAACTCAAAAAATATTTAAAAAATATTATATATACATAATAATCTATAATTAACAAATGATAATAATATCTTTTATAAGGTCAAAAGGTCTATACAAGGTATCACATGACCTACACATCTATCATAATCAGCATGGCAGGGCCAATTCCTATTCCATGGCCTATGTCAATGCCTTAAATTGAGTTTTCCATGTCCTCTACCACCATCACCCACCTCCTCATTGATGCAACCATTTGGCTACTCAAATAACTACTCTCCCACTACAAAACCATCACTATATTGTTATCTCTCTCATGAGTCCATTATAATAGGATGTAGACCCCTTTGTTTTATTCATAAAATAGACCTTATTTAAAACTTAATTTTTCCTATTATTAAATTTAATATTTTGTATAGGTGTTGAAAATATCTCACAACCAAATTCATTATGCATATATATATCATACATTTATGTGTTTTATTTTAGGAAGAACATATTTGATATATGAAATTTAAATTTAACATTTTTTTCTTTGGAATCCTCTTTAATTATAGTGAAATAATATGTTAAATACTTTATTTTTAGAGGCTACTAACTTCTGTATGCAAGTTCACATGTCAAAAGGTCAAATTTCTAATCTCATTTTCACTCATTGTTTTATCTATAATGAAAATTAATCTTTAATGTGTTATGTTTTTTCTCTTTTTTTGTCTTTTTTCTTCATGGGTAAAGGTTACATATTCTTTCCTATTGAACCAATAGATAAATGTAAGGATGAAAATCACCCTTTTCCAAGTTATTATTTTTCTCTCATCACACAATAATGTGATCTTTGAGAGAAAATCAAGTTCTTCTTTCATTATTATTATTTATATGTAGCCCTAACCTCGATTTCATTAGTAAGTGTTGACCTAAACCCATGTGTTATGGTGTGCTACATAAATTTGGTGGAGATTAAAAGGCTCATCCCTTTGGGGTGATTGTTTTACATAGATAAGATAGAAAAAAACCTCAATGCTTACTATGTGATGGAGGTGAGTGGTTACCCTCTTGAACTAAGACATTAGATATATATCGTAATTTTATATATTTGGGCCTTGAATTCCTTTATCTACATTGAGTAATTCCTATTTGAAACTTATACTAACCTATGATAGAAAATTATTTGGGTATTTATCCTTATGATGTATTGGTAAATGATTAGCCTAGGAATTGTACTCATACATACCTCTAGAAATAGAATTTTAGGGTACATAGGCTCCCCTTTAAGACATTAAGTTTATTTATAGGATAAAGAGTGATTACATTCTTGATTTAAATAGGCCAATACTATTTACAACCAATTCCCGGTAGATAAACAAGCTCAAAGATAAAGTAAACCCACTTGACTAGCTAGGTTATAGTTGTGTGTATTTTATCTTATATACATTTGCATAAAGCCATGAAAAACTAAAATATATTTAGAAAAGAAATAAAACCTAAAAAAATACCATGATGAACCCTTAGTTCAATGCATTGATTAAGAAAATAGAATTCTCTTTTAGTATAATGACGATAACATTATAGAATTAAGCAAACATAATGATACCAAATATGATTTACGAAGAGTTGAATATTTTCATGCCCAGTTTTATCCATACCAAATATTATCTATGAAATCATCATGAGAAATAATTCCTCGAGATTCAATCTACAAGCCATGAAAAACCTTATAGATAAATATCATTTAGACCAAGATCAAAATAGCCTTAGATATCCCTTAGTCCAAAGTAAAGTATCTATGAATCATGTTTCTAATATCTTCCATAAGGAAACAACCACACTAGTCCAAGGTCATTATAATGAATCCATGCTCAAGATATGAGCCTTATGCAAGAAACCAGTAGCCTTAACCTCCTATATAATCAAGTCACCATAAAACCTTTATAATCTTAGAAACATTATCATTGTAATCCACAATCCAACCAATGATATAATCTACAATTCAATATTCTCCCATACAAATTATTTCTTATAGGGAATACTATCAAAGGTGGCGAGTCTTACAATACCCATAATCCAGTACCGTCATTATTTATTAATCATAAATATATTATTTGGTTAATAATATTATTCGCAATAGCCTTCTATGGGCATTTTTTATCCCTAAAAATCATATTGCTACACTCTTCTAGAGCACCCAACCTATGAAAAGTAGAGCCTACCACCAAAGCTCCATGAGAAAAGGATGAGACACTAGTGGGGACTACCCATCAAATTCATTCTTGATATCTTTTTTGTAGACCCATCTAACCTTGAACAAGGAATAAATTTTTTGACGTACCTACCAAGAGTAGGACCAATGAAATAAAAGATTTGAAATTGTTTCTTCTTCCATTTTACATAGGAAGAACTTGTTTCCAAGATGGCCCCCCTCTCTCGTAGATCATCTAGAATGATAATTCTTTCATGGAAGGTCATAAACTACAAGAATTGCACCTTAGGCAAGGAATTGTTCTGCTAGACCTTGATTCAGTTGAATTGAGGAACCCAAATAGTGGATAAAATGTTGTATCTAGACTTAAATGAATAGTTGTCATCCTTAGAGTCTACCGATACAAAAGTATCAGATAAATTTAAATTGAAGATTATTAAATTACCAACTATTTTGAGAAGTTTTGAGGCAACCACGTGGAGCAAGAGATTGTACCAGTTGGGATCAATCTTCCAAAGGGGAAGATCTGTGGAGTAGTTCAAGTAATATAAAACCAGAGGGCCTAATCTTGAACAAAGATTCAATTTGATAGCATAGTACATTGGATGGAGATCAAGATCATGCTTCAAAATCCATTTGTCATCCTAAAAAATAATTGAAACATAAGTTTAGACCTAATAGAAGATACCCTAAGAAATTAAATTCTTAGTTTTTAGGAGGTTGTTCTAGATTATGGACCCCAAGGAGATAAGAATATTATTGAACATAATGAAGGATATTGCTTCACCTTTTAGGAGATGGAACACACATAAGGGACCTATTTCACTCTTAGTTCATTCAAGGAAACCCTAGAGATCTCAGCCAAATGAGCCAATTAGGAAAAGAGATTAGTACAAGGTCTCCTTAGGTGTGATTAAGCAGAGGGGTTCACCACTAAGAAAATTCTTAGAAAGAAGGAAATGAAAGTAGTATGCAAATATAACTATATGACCTAGGAAATGAAACTTAAAATCTGAATGAGAAACTGAGGATAACAAAGAAGCACATGGAAAGTTGGAGATGACTAAACAATATCTGAAAAACATGAATTTCATTGTTGTTGATGTGCATTGGGACTCATATGCCAATATTGTTGATTTATTCCTAGTATAAAGTGTTTGGGAAAGATCTAGAATCTCCTAGTGATTGATTTAGATCTGCAAAAGACTAATAAAAATGGTGTACTAGGACTCATAGGCCTAGATTGTTGCAAAGTGTCTTGTATTTTTGAAGTGTCCTAGGAGCAAAATTTTGACCTAAAACTTTATGAGACTCTAAAGATAGATTCAATAAGCACTTTCCCACTGATTTCATGCAAATAGGATGGATATCTTGCTCTAGATCTTAGTTTTTCATGAGCCTTGACAATTGCTTTTGACGAATTTTGCTACTTTCACTACTTTGTGATTTGAAGGCTTCAAATCCACTTTTTCTTCAACCTATAAACCTGAAATCACACATCAAAGAAGAGAA
>VDFB02095834.1:0-19827 GCA_007258455.2 Sequoia sempervirens | reverse complement strand
AGCATTCTTTTGTATATTTCTTAAGGGTCATTAACATCGTTATAGATTTTATGGTTTAGTCAATGGGAGGTTACACCTTACTAGGTGTATATGATGCTGCCATAAGGGCAAAAAATTGTTTAATTTAGGCAGGGAAGATAGCTCCTAGGCCACCAATGCCTTTATTTCTAGAGCTTCCTTCATAGCCAACGATGGCCCCTATTCCAGTGGCTCATATTCTAGTGGTTCCCAGGAGCCAAACATATACTCCTGTCACACTTCCAGATGATTGGGGAACCTTGCTCTGAAGTATGAACAATAGGTTAATAGCATTGGATAGGCAATAAGCTCAAAACAATAGGCCTTATCAGCCTCAAAATCAGGGTTATCAACAAAATAGGCCACCTTATCAAGGAAAAAATTAGTGGAGTCATGCTAAACCTTTGAATAGCATGCACACAACTACTACCAACACTTCTTCTAAGGCTTTGGTCCCAATGCAAAATAATTAGCCCAGGATCAAGAGTGGTGTTACCCTTGTGAGCAAGCTCATAATGAAAATGCTTGTCAAAATGGAGAGTTTGTGCAAACTCTGGTAGCTCAAAATGAAACCTCTACCTCAAAGCAGCAAATTGGCATGAACCAAACAATTGCTAGTAATCAAATTTATGCATGAGGTGAATCTTTATTTGTCATTTTGGGTCAAGAGGATTTCTGTGGTGTAAATCAAGTGGATATTGATGCAATAGCCCATAATACAAGATCAAAGAAAAGAGAAATGGAGGGTGGTGCATCTTCCATGGTTGGGCAAGCACAAGTCTCTTAGCAACCTCAACCAAGTGCAAATGCTAGACCAATAGGTAGAAAAATAGAGGTCCCACAATCAAATCAGTCTGTTAATAGGCCTAAACAAGTGGTGGAGCATCCTAAGATCGCACAAGAAATGAGAATAGACCCTATTACAAAGGTTCCTTCTAAAGCTAGTCAATTTCCTTTCAACATAGTGGAGAAAATAAATAAAGCCAATCTAAATGTTACTATGTGGGAGGCTCTATCCATCCCATCACAAAGGGATATTATATTGAAGGCTTTAAAGGAACATAAAAAAATAGATGATGTAAAAGAAAAAGAGAAAACTACTCCATCAAGCAACCTAGTGCACCCCAAAGAGGAAGGGAATTCAATCAAAATTAGTAAGCCACCTCCCTTCTATCTTTATCTAATTATTGGAAATCACATAGTGCATAATTGTATGATAGACTCTAGGGATAGTAGTTATGTTATGCCTAAGGGAATTGCTGAGATGCTTGGTATCAAGTATGAATCGGTGGCTAGAATTTTTTTACAATTGGATAGAACTACTATCAATACAGTGGGAGTAATTAAAGACCTAAAGTTGTCCTTGCATGCATGTCTCAGTTGTGATATGTTGCAAGAAATTTTAGTCATAGAACCCCTTGCTCATTTTTCCATTTGCTTATCTAGAGATTTCACTGCTAAGATAGGTAGTACTTATCTACTGATTGGTAAAACATGCCATTTAGAACTAGATATGGCACTAAAGCAACCATCAAATCTAAGCCCATAGTAAAATATCATCTAGATCCTAACACTCCTAGTCCAATAAACATGAACTATACATTGCATGATCGAAAGGAGGAGTGTTATGTTCATGAGCTTGCAAATCCTATAGAGGAGGTACCCGATTGTTTGTTGGATGAATCAGGAAATGATTTACATTTTGATCCAATTGTTATTGATGAGGTGGAGGAGATTGGTCTTAGCACCTATTATATTCATGAGGAGAATTCTCCTATCCCCAATCTCATAAAAGCTCAAGAGGATTTAGGGGGATTGTGGCATATGTTTTTTGATGGTTCCAGGAACATAAATGGTGCTGGTGCTAGTGTTGGTGTAATGGTTGTAAGGAAAGCTTAGGTGCGAAACAAACTCTCCTAACACCAAAAAATCAGGGAAGAATGCAAATAGGAATTTCAATTTTACAATTACAGTGCAATCAGATACACATGAAAAGAATAACAAAAAAGAGAAATGAAGACATACACAATTGGACACAAAATTTACATGGGAAAACCCTTACGGGAGAAAAACCCACAACACCAAGAAAAGCCTCTTTGTATTATAGTAAACAAAATTACATACAGAGATCAAACTTCTAATTTTTGATGTTAAATTAATAGCAAAAAATTTTCTTTGATCAACCTTGTATAGAACATCATTGTTACAATACTCTCTGAATTGAATTCATTCACACTGATAAAATCATGTTCAAATTCAAACAACTCTTCTCTTTTGAACTATTCACCATTGTCTACCATTATAGAGCATAAATTTTTTCCTCACAATCTATTCATCTTCCACACAAGAATGGTCACAATAGTTCGACTACCAATGGTTCACATTTCACTTCGCTTATTGGTTCAAAGTAGACCATGTCAGATAGTTGTTTAGTCAAAACATTCAAACAAAATCGCATGTAGGTGAGACACTAGACCATGTCTCCTCGATGCCAAAATTCCTGACTGTCCTTATCAACAAGAGTCACCACCATCAGAAAGAGTCATATCAAGTTCAAACCTATCGCCTAGACTCACTCTTTCGCTAAGACATCACATCAATATCCATCTCGTGAAAATATATCAACAAGAGTTTCGCTATCGCTGAGAGTTCATAGTGAACAAAAATTGATCGACAAGATATCCTTTATCGGCAAGAGTTCACACTGAATGCAAAACCATCAACTAGACCCACTCTATCAGCAAGACATCTCACCAATGTCCACTACAGAACCATCGAAAAGACCATCGTTGTTGCTAAGACTTCACACCGATGTTCAACTTATGTAGTTCTATTGGCAAGACCATTGCTATTGGCGAGACATCATACCAAACACCTATCCATCAGCGCGAGGAATACTATCGACAAGAGGTCATACCAAATGTACCTACCTATCAGCGAGAGAAAAATCCATTGGTAAGAGATCATACCGAATGAAAATCTGTTAGTGAGACCAACACTATCGGCAAGAGCTCACACCGAATGTATACCTATCGGCTAGACCAAATCCATCGGCAAGAGTTCTCACCAAACATAGACTTGTCGATGAGACCAACACTATTAGAAAGAGCTCACATCGAATGTATACCCGTCGGTGAGAGGAGAACCACGACAAGAATGGTGCTTTCAAAAAGAGTCTGAGAGTCTCCCCGATGTCCAATATGAATAAAGCTATCGGCGAGACTAACACAGTCAGAATGTGTCTGACAATCACCCCGATTTTCAATTGTTGCCAAGAGTCTCCTCGATGACCACTAGGAACCAAACTGTCGGCAAGAAAAAACCAAAGTCTCAGTGAATTTGATCTTATGAACACAACTGCTAGTCGGTAAGACATTTTGAGGGTCTCACAGATTTTTCTCTTTCAAGAGTTTCATGTCAATAAGCTTGAGGCACATTTTCCAAAAAACTCCCACTTGACGAAGATATTACTGACACCTCCAGAGCACAACAAAACTACTAAAGTTCATGGGTACTAAGGCCCATCGAACTGACACACCACCTAAACTTGTTTGTTCTCACTGGCTTCGTCAATGCATCTGCAACATTTTCTAGAGCATCCACTTTTTCTAAAGAGACCTTTCCATCCTCCACCATATCTCATACAAAATGATACTACACATCGATATGTTTCATCCTGGCATGGAAAGTAGGATTTTTCGCTAAAAAAATAACACTCTGATTGTCATAGTAAATTGTAATTATCCTTGCATCAAACCCAATGTTAGAACACAAACATTTTAACCAGATTGCTTCTTTATAGGTGTGTGTTGCTGCCATGTATTCTTCCTCTTTAGTGGACAAAGCGACTATAGCCTATAGCTTGCTCATCCAACTCACTGCACCACCATTCAACATGAAAATATATCCATTGGTGGATCTTCTGCTATCAATGTCCCCTACCTAATCAGAATCCACATACCCATGAATGTTGAGAGTCCTCTATGATTCAACAAAATTTCCATGGTAACACAAAGCATATTCTAAAGTTCCCTTCAGATATCTAAGTAAACACTTCTTTCATGCAACATCCCACAACCTAGGATTTTCCACGCTAAAACCACTCAAGCACGTAAGACCGCTAAGTGCGCAATTTCTCGCCTCAGTATGCACTCATTGCATACATTAAACTACCAAATGCACTAGCATAAGGCACTTTGGTCATATCCTCCATCTTAGTAGGAGATTTTGGACAATCTTCAACAGATAGCTTCATTCCCTGCAAAACTGGAACAACTAGCTGCTTGCACTCTTCACTATACAAAAATCTCCTAATAGTGGCTAATATAATACCGATCGAGCCAAAGCTTTTTTAATTTCCTTTTCGTAAGTCCTTGGTTTGCATTCCTAGAATATACCTCGTTACAATTCAAGATCTTCATTTCAAACTTTGTAGACAACTGAGATTTTAGGATCAGAAATCATTAACTCTACTTTTGGCTTCCTATGAACAACATATCATCAACATAGAGAGAAATAATAAGTACATATTCATTTCAGCTTTGTAGTACAATAATAAATGACGATTTTGATCTTTACAAATCCCAATGAAAACAAAGTACAAACTTCGGGTAATGAATATATTCTAGGAGATTGTTTTTAATCCATACGTAGATTTTTTCTTAACTTGTAAACCAAATTTTATTTACTCTTTTTCCCCACAAAAGCTCAGCCGACATATAAATCTCTTTCTTCAAGGTCACCATGAAGAAATTTTGTCTCTACATCCATATCCGTTCTCAATCTCTAAGTCATACTTTCATCGCAAGTGACAAAAGAAATCTAATAGACATCAACTTAGCTACAAGAGAAAAAATTTCTCCATAATAAATTCCCTCTACCTAAGAATACCCCTTCGCAACCAACCTTGCCTTATACTTTTCCACACTACCATCCAAACCTATTTTCTTTTTAAATACCCATTTGTACCAACAATTTTTGCCTTTTAGGCAAGGCACCAAAATCCAAAGCACTTTTCTAATGATGCCACTTATTTAATTCACAACAACCGAGTTTGAATCGTGACATTCTAAATGCCTTCATAGTCCCAGGCTCATCAAGCTAGAAATTAAACCATAGGCAATAAGTAGAATCTAACAAAGAAACCCCATACCAATCCAGTTGTTTTCATGTAAGAACCTCACAAAGCTTAGGTCAGGTTGTTCTTCATCTTCAAAACTTCAAACTACTTGAGCTCTCCTCACAGGTACATTTTGAATTTGCAATTCCTCTTTATTTGGTATCAGAGGAATTTCAACTACATCCCTTTTATCTTCTGATTTTGTCTTTGACTACAGATCCAAAGTAGAAGGCTTTAGCTCACGAAAAATAACACTTCTATTGTATAGAGCCTTCTTTGTATCAAGATTCCAAAGCTTGTATCCTTTTATGCCAGCACTATAACCAATAAAAATATATTTAACAGCCTTGTTTTCGAATTTAGATCTTTTTTCATTCGGCACATATGCAGATGCCTCACAACCAAAGACACGAATGTGTCTCAGAGAGGGCTTCTTTCAAGACCATGCTTTCAAAGGTGTTTTCTCAATAAGAGTGGAATTCAGAGAACGGTTTATTAAATAACATGTTGTTGCAACCGCCTCAGCCCATAACTTCTCCAAGCCAGCACTGCTTAGCATACTTTGTGCTCTTTCCATCATCGGCCCTGAACCTTTAGCAACTCCATTTTGTTATGAGTGTAGGGTGTAGTTTATGTCTTTTAATCCCATGATCTTTATAGTACCTTTCAACCTACCAAGTAACAAAAACTCACCACCATTGTCAACCTTAAACATTTTATTTTTCTTCCGCTTGATTTTCTCCACAAGGTTTTTAAATTCCTTAAAACAACTGAACACTTCTACTTTACTTTAAAAAAAAAATGCCCTTCTTGAATAGTCATCAATGAACGATACATAATATCTTGATTTAGACAAAGAAGGAACATTTATTGGACCAAAAACATCAGAATGTATATAATCAATTAAACCAAAAGATTTGTGAGGATTGGAGCATAATGAAACACAGTGTTGTTTAACATATATACAATGTTCACAAAATTTGAATTCAAGGTTACAATCATCAAGCCCTTCAACTGTGTTTTTATTTTCAAGGTTTTAAACCTTTTTCACCAATGTGTCCTAGCCTATGATGCCTGAGCATAGTCTTTTCTGCTGGAAGTTTAACTTCCATAGAGTTTGCACTATTATGAACTTTTACCTCCTTTTCTCCATGAGTAGCCTTTTGTGACTTTGCAGAGACACTATTGCATTACACAGCAAGTGCATCTAGCTTATACAAGGTACCACTACGAGCACCCCTTGCTAGCACCATTGAGCCTCTAGTAATTTTGCATCCATTTCTAGAGAATGTGACTTGCACTCCAAATCATTCAACTTACTAACAAAAAGTAAATTTTGAGCCAGACCTAGTATATGCATGACATCATTGATTCCCTTCACTCTTCCATCAGGGAATTGAATTCTGACTCTTCCACGACCAACTATTTCCAGAGATGAATCATTTTCCTAATACACCCTTCCACCATCATATTGTTCATGCTTAGTGAGCTAGTCTCTATGAGATGTCATGTGGAAAGATGATCCGTAATCAATCAACCGTACATCATCTAATGCCTATGTAGCTAAGGCATTTAATGAAAGGCTCGGCAGATCACTCAGAATAATTCACTGCTGAAGAATACTTTCTTTCTTTTTCTCCTCTTTTTCAATCCCTTCTCGCATGACCAAAGTTGCCCAAAATTCCAACACCACTTACCTTTGATCTCTACCGTGAGACTCGACTTCCCTCCGATTTGGATTTGGACTTTGTCCTTCTTCTTGCCTTTTTCTTTTGATCCGCTTTATAACAACAAGAACTCTCTTCACATCTTAAGATTTTTCTTCTCATCTCTTTCGATAACAAAGAAGCAATAACATATTCCATCTTAAAAGTGGATGTCATACTCCCAATAGCCATCACCAGGTGATCCCACAAATTTGGCAAAGAACATAATAACAACATACAATGATCTTCTTCATCGATCTTCACACCCACATATGATAACTAAGAAATCAACATGTTGAAAGAATTCAAATGATCAGCAACAAATGCTCCTTCCTACATTTTCAAAGAGTACAACTTCTTCCTCAAGAACAACTTATTCACTAAGGACTTGCCCTGATAAATAGCTCCCAGTCTTTTCCACAAAGAAGATGCAGTCTTTTCTTCCTGAACATTTAGAAGAACAGAGTCTGCTAAACAGAGCCTTATCAATCCCTTTGATTTTTGATTTGTAAGGTCCCAATCCTCTTGCTTCATGCCTATAGGCTTCGTTCTAGACACAACAAGCCAAAGATCATGATCAACCAACAGATCTTCCATTTTAAGTTTCCACAACTCAAAATTGCTGCCATTGAATTTCTCAATTTCAATCTTTCCCGACGCGGTTGCCATTCAATCTATAATTCAAATTAATGTAATTCTACAAGATTCCACTAAATAGAATTGACACAAAACACCCAACGACTCCATTGAAGGATAACACAACTGGCTAGGCTGATACCACTGTAAGGAAATCTTAGGTGCGTAACAAACTATCCTAATGCCAAAACCTTAGGGAAGAATGTAGATAGGACTTTAAATTTTACAATTACAATGCAATCAGATACACATGAAAAGAATAACGTAAAAGAGAAATGAAGACATACACAATTGGACACCAGATTTATGTGGGAAAACCCTTATGGGAGAAAAACCCACCACACCAAGAAAAGCCTCTTTGTATTATAGTAAACAAAATTACATATAGAGATCGAATTTCCACTTTCTGATGTCAAATTAACATCAACAACATTTCCTTGATCAACCTTTTACAAAACATCATTGTTACAATGCTCTTCGAATTGAATTCATTCACATTGATCAAATCATGTTCAGAATCAAACAACTCTTCTCTTTCAAACTCTTCACCATTGTCTACCATTACAGAGCATAAACGTTTTCCTCACAATCTGTTCATCTTCCACACAGGAACGGTCACAACAGTCCAATTGCCAATAGTTAACATTTCAATTTTCTCATTGGTTCAAAGTGGACCATGTCAGATAGTCGTTCGGTCAAAACGTTCAAACAGAATTGCATGTTGGTGAGACACTAGACCCTATCTCCGTAATGCCAAAATGCCTGACTATCCTTATCGACAAGAGTCACCACCATCGGAAAGAGTAATATTGAGTTCAAAGTTGTCACTGAGACTCACTCTATCGCTAAGACATCACATCGATATCCATCTCATGCAGATCTATCAGCAAGAGTTTCACTATTGCTGAGAGTTCACAATGAACATAAATCCATCAGCGAGATATCCTCTATCGGTAAGAGTTCACACCGAAAGCAAAACCATCAGCTAGACCCACTCTATCGGCAAGACATCTCATCGATGTCCACTGCAGAACCATCGGCAAGACCATTGATGTTGCTAAGACTTCACACCGATGTTCAATTTATGTAGCTCTATCGACAAGACCATCGCTATCAGTGAGACATCATATGAAACAAAAATCCATTGGAAAGAGGAATACTATTGACAAGAGGTCATACCAAATGAACTTGCTTGTTGGTGAGAGAAACATCCATCAGCAAGAGATCATACCAAATGTAAATCTATCGGTGAGACCAACACTGTCAGCAAGAGCTCACACTGAATGTATACCTATCGGCAAGACCAAATCCATCGGCAAGAGTTCTCACCGAACATAGACTTGTCGGCAAGACCAACACTGTCAGAAAGATCTCACATTGAATGTATACTTGCCGGTGAGAGGAGAACCATCGGCGAGACTAACACTTTCAGAAAGAGTCTAAGAGTCTCCCCGATGTCCAATATGAATAAAGCTATTGGCGGGATTAACATAGTCAGAATGTGTCTAACAATCACCCCGATATTCAACTGTCACCAAGAGTCTCCTCAATGACCACTAGGAACCAACCCATCGGCAAGACAAAACCAAAGTCTCAACGAATTTGATCTTATGAACACAACTGCTAGTCGGTAAGACATTCTGAGGGTCTCACCAATTTTTCTCTTTTAGGAGTTTCATGTCAGTAAGCTTGAGGCACATTTTCCAACAATGGTAGTATCTCTGTGTAGGGAAAAATGTTATTTCTCTTTCAAGCTTCAATTTAGTTTCACTAACAATGTGGTTGAGTATGAAGCACTCACCTAAGGTCTCCAACTTGCACATAAAAGAAGCATAAAATTGTTACAAGTTTTTGGTGACAGTGAATTGGTTTTCCATCAAATCAAAACTCAAAGCTCAACCAAGAAAAGTTTTCTCAAATCCTACAAACATAGGGTTTGGGATTTAATTGAGGGCTTTGAGGGTTTTAACATCTAAAAAATTATGAGAAATCAGAATAAACACGTTGATAGACTTGCAACATTTTGTGCTCAGTTTGACATACCTGCAACATTTTGTGCTCAATTTGACATACCAACACATATTGCTAGTAAAAAGGAGCAGCATATCAGACTTGTGGTGAGGCCTGTTGTTCCAGATAATTAAGATCACTGGCAAGTCTTTGACAGTGACCAACAAATAATGAAGTTTTTGCAAGATGAGGAAATTTTTTCTAAAAGAAATCAGTCCAAGCTACAAAATCAGTATTTTGATCAGATCATGCAGCTGAGTAGCAACAAGCTACCAAATGGTCTTATCACCCTTGAAGCTATTTTCAACCCTGATGATCAGCTAAAGTAGAAAAGGATGAACTTAGTTGCAAAGAAGGGTGACTTCAAGCCAATAGAAATTTTAGAGGGAAAGTCTGTAAACTTGGGGAAGGTATGCTCTACCATTGAACATGATGTTTTCATAGATATTTGCAATAGATACAATGAAGACCTAAAGGGTTTTGAACCATGAAGACCTAAAGGGTTTTGAACCATGAAGACCTAAATGGTTTTGGACTTATGAAGACCTAAAGGGTTTTGAACCAGGCCTTTCCAAACATACTATTGAATTAGATCTTGATGCCAAACTTGTAAGGAAAAAAAAAAGGCTTATAAATCCTAAGATTGAACCTTTGATGAGAAAAGAGTTGGGAAATTGATTGAGGCTAGAATCATTTTTCCCATAAAGAATTCTTCATGGGTTGCAAATCTTGTTCCTGTTAGAAAAAAGAATGAGGAAATAAGACTTTGTGTAGATTTTAGGGATCTAAATAAAGCATCCCTGAAGGATCATTATCCCCTCCCTTCCATGGAGTATATTTTACAAAGAGTCAGTGGGTTAGAAAGGTTTTCCTTCTTGGACGGTTACTCAGGCTTCAACCAAATTCTGGTCCAAGAATCTGATCAACATAAGAAAACACTTACTACAAAGTGGGGCACCTATGCTTATTGTAAAATGATTTTTAGTCTAACCAATGTAGGTGTCACTTTTTAGAGAGCCATTGAGATGGAATTTCAAGGTGTGTTTAGACAATTTTTTTGGTCTACTTGGATGATATCACAGTGTTTTCAAAGCATACAAAAGACCATTTTAGTCACCTTGAGCAAGTATTTCAAAAATGTAGGGAATATAGTTTCCCTAAATCCAAATAAATGTGTCTTCACTATTGATTAAGGAAAGCTTCTTGGGAACATTGTTTCAAAAGATGGCTTGGTCATTGATCCCACAAGAGTAAAATCTATCTTAGCCATCCCACTTCCCAGTCACAAGAAATGATTACAAAGTTTCTTAGGCACAATTAACTTTGTGAGGACGTTCATTCCAAACCTTGCTGCTTTGGTAAAGCCTCTTACTTCTATGCTTAAGAAAAATGTGGTCTTCAAGTGGACCAAAGAAGTTAAAGATAGTTTTGAGGCTATAAAACAAGAACTTGCTTGATCTCCTACCCTTGTCAACCCTAAATATGACAAGGATTTCATTATTTATACCTTTGGAGGTGAAGCAAGTATATCAACTATCCTAACCTAGCTAAATAAAGAAAATATGGAGTAGCCCATTGATTTCTTTAGTGAAGGGCTCAAAGATTATGAGGTCAAGTATAGTTACGTTGAAAAGAAAGCTCTTGCCACTGTTAGAGCATTAAAAAAATTTAGAAATATGTTGTCTAATAATAGGATACAACTAATGGTACCCCATGTTAGTGTTAAAAAGTTCCCATTGAGCAAAGATATCAATGAAAAAAGGACTGGATGGATCACCAAGGTGATGGAGTATGATGTTGAAATCAAAATCACCAAGTTGTGAGAGGCAAAGGGTTTTGTGAGAAACTTGTCTAAACATTTGAAACTCCTATAGAGGCCTCCCTTGTGCTACAAAAACAACAAACACCAATTGCAAACATACAAGGATTTTTATAGGAAGGTAGATATCCTTTGGGTCTAGATAGGACCAAAAAAAGAAATTTTTGATTATAGTCCATTCCCTATGTCATAGTGGATGGCATACTCTTCAGAAAGCATTTCAATGGAGTCCTAATAAAATGCATAAAGGTAGATTAGGTCAATAGAATGCTAAATGAATTCCATGATGGCTCTTCAGGTGGCCATTTTTCTACAAGGGCTATTGCTATAAAGATTATGAGGGTTGGTTATTATTGGCTAACTTTGTTCAATGATGCTCACAAATGGGTGAGAAATTGAAAAAAAGTGTGATTTCTTTTTTGGAAAGCAAAGGTTGGCTGCCCTCCCTCTTCACCCCATTCAAGTTGATCAACCATTTACACAATGGAGTTTGGATTTTATTGGCATGATAAATCCACCATCAAGTGTTGGTCATAAATGGATTTTAATAGCCACAGATTACTTTACAAGGTGAACAGAGGCATTTGTCTTGAAGGATGCCATTGATGCTTCAGTTTTGGAATTCCTTGATGGAATTATTACCAGATTTTGCACTCCTTCCACCATTATTTCATATAATTCCAAGGCTTTTACTAGTGCTCAGATCCTTGATTGGGAAATGAAGCATGGAATTTACTTGAAGATCTCATCTAATTACTATCCTTAGGGTAATGGCTTGGTTGGATCTTCAAATAAAAATATCATTAGGATTATCAAGAGGACCATTGAGGAAAACCAAATGGTATGGCATAACAAGTTAAAGACAACCCTTTGGATTGATATAATTACTCGTAAAAGAGTAATTGGTAATTCCCTTTTATTATTAGTTTATGGAAGGGTTCAAGAAAGGTTACCATTATCATTGGAGTTGCATTCCCTTGAGTTGGCACATTAGTTGGAGTTAGAAGAAAATGATGCTATGATGGTAAGGTTGGTTGAGCTCTTGGAACTAGACGAGACAAGGAACAGATCTATGCAAGTCATAGAGGCACATCAAGCACAGGTCAAAATAAATTTTGACAAGAAGGAAGTTCGTAGGATGTTCCAAGAGAGAGATTTAGTGCTAAAATGGGATGCAGACAAAGCCAAAGTTGGAAGACATTCCAAGTTTGATACCATGTGAGTGGTCCATATGTCATCACTAGCTGCAAGGAAGCCAATGCATTCCATCTCTCTAGGATGGATGGTGAGGTTCTTCCAATCTCAGTCAATGGGATTCAACTCAAATATTATTTATGATAAGTTTTGAGTTTTCAAGTACATATTGTAAATATTTTTTCATGAAGTGCTTTGGTACACTCTTCATTCTCCTTAAGGTAAAGGCCCTAGTTTCCATTCCTTTTCTAAGCAGTTTGTACATGTTTTTTCCTTAGAGGTCCAATGTTGTAAATTCTTCTATGGTCTCTTTTTTTTTCCCAATGGGATTCAATAAGGTCTTGGATTCCTCCATAGATTAGGCAAGAAATTCATCCCACATAAATTGGGTTAAAATGTTGACATTTCATGCCCCCTTGGGATGAACCATCAATGTGATATCCTCGATCCCAGGGATCCTACATGGGCCATCTTGCATGAGTTTTCCTGAGGGTTCCTAAATCACAGTCCCAAATTTTTGGTTTTCGCTCTTCACTACCTAATTTACTGTCGAGGAGCCTTGTTTTCTTTTATTTTTGACGGTTGGCTTTACGTGATTTCCGGATTTTTATTTACGGAGAAGTTTTAAATGACGTTTTACCACCGAGTGATGAGCTTTAGATTCAGGAAAATGATGATTGCATTGATTGTTTTATCTTTACTTCTTTACTGTTAATTACCGATCGACGTCGACCTTTGAGCATGTTATTCACTTAGCTACCTCTTTTTCACCCTTCTCCTTCCATCTCTTCTTCCCACTGATTCCTTGATTCTAAATTCGACTAAGTATTGGGTTTTTGCATGTCAACCTTCAACCTTGAACCTTCTCTATTACCTATTTCCTTTCTTTAGTAAGAGATAAACCATCTCCTTGATCCCCAATGCTTGTTCAAATAAGGTTATTTTGGTGGTTGGAGTTTCTTTCTTCCTTTGGTACATGGTAAGCTGTAGGCTAGATACCTCAACGTTCCATAGATTGGCACATTTTTTCAATGATGCCAGTGCAGATGAAGTTTGATGAAAGCATAAGAATGAGGTAGTACTGACACTTAACCCTCAACGAAGAAATTTTTAGGGGTTTGAACCATTTAATTCAAATGCTTGCAAAGGCATTTTTTTGGGCTTGACACCCCGATGATTCATAGACTGGCACATCTTTGTTCAACAATGCCATTAATATGCAACCACTTCCCAGCTACTAGGCATGTTTTTTAGGGTTCGAGGACAAAATCTATTACTCTTTTGACTTCTGCAAGTGGATTTTATGGGAACCATGCTCATTCATTGTTGATGGGTGTCCCTTCTGACCATTTCCATACCCAAATCACAAATTTCATGGAGATTTTAGATGATTTTTCCAAGAAAATCTTCACAGTAGGGTGGATGACATGAAAATCTTGTCCTCTCCAAGCTCTTCTTGGCATGATTTTCATAGCAGGTATGGTGACCATGCTTGTTTTGGGCACATATTTTTTGGATAGATCTCATGCTTCTTTGATCAGATCTGCTAACCCTAGCTTGTTAGGGTTTGAAAATATTCATCTTAGTTATGCTTGAACTATAGAGGTAACACTTGTATATTTTTTGAGGGTTATTCCTCTAACTCCTCTAGGGTTTTTCTCTTGTAGACATTGTAATTTTTGCATTACTCCATTGTAAGGATTTCTTCTAAGCTTTTATGTCAATAAATTTAAACTATTATCATTATTATCTCTTGCATGTTTGAGTAAAATCCTTTTACCTTCGTGTCTGTGTATGTGTTTTAGCCATTTTATTGACATATTATGCTATTAGAATTAGGAAGAAACATTTTTTTATCTTGGTGCATTGAACCTTCCTTTCATTTCATGTTCTTCTTCTATCCCTTTTCCTCTGTGATTTGTTAGATTAGAGTATTAATAGGTTTCATGTGCTAGGTTAGACCAACACATTTGCACTTAGTTTAGAAGAGGAAGTTGTCCTCCAAAGATTCAACCTCATTCAAGCAAAGGTAGCACACCTTGGGGTTGTTTCCATTGTGTCATTAGAACACTGAACTCTTATTCAGTAGGGTATAATTTTATGTGACAACAGGTTTTCTTAGTCTAGTCTCATCAATTGATATTTTATGAGGTTCCTTAGTAGGTTGCTTATCATTTTGATCAGCATGATTAAATTTATATTATAAAAATATTTCTTGCTTACCACTTATTATTTTTATTATGGTAGGTTAACTTGATTGATGAAGAGTTTTCCTTGACCCAAGTTGTATAGCTCCATAACATATATCACTAATTCTATCCATGTTTTCTTGTTCAATTGAATATATAGGGGCAACCTATCCATTATTATTTCCAGATTAGTGACTAGTTGGGTTGGGAGTTGAGGTTGCATAACATAGTATTGACCTATTTTTGATTCTATTAAGGTTGTATTAAGGGTTTTTGTTTTTTCATGCAATGATGTCCTTGATAAAAATGATTATATATGGCTTATTCCATTGTGGTGTAGGGTTTGGGGGATACTATGACTGTTGTGATTGACTAGACCTTTGTGTATTTGACCATAGTTTATTTTCGGATTCTATGGGTCCCCAAGAGTAGGTAATCTAGAATAGTGGTCCTTGATGCTAAGGCCAAGGTGCTACCCATTTATTATTATTCTAGTTGGGAAGTGGTCACCATGATATATTTGAGTATTATCTCTTCAAAACATTTCTTCAAGTCTTTATCCTATATAATTAACCTCCTCCTCTAGTTAGGGAAGACTTTTTCTTAAAAAATTGATTACATGAAGTAAATCACATTGGTTAGTATGGTAGTTTTTTTCATAAACTTGACAAACATCAATATTGTCCCAAGTACATTCTCACAAGTGTTTGTTTCTACATCTTGAGAAACAAATGGAGAGTTCTTCTAAGTTTTAATTTTTGGCATGTATTCCATCAAGTGTGTCATTTAATTAAATAAGAATATCAATCTTCAAATTTTCTATTTCTTCCCTCAATTTTCTTAATTCATTGGCCCCTCTCATCAATCTAGATTTATTAATTCCTCCTTGGATTTGTGAATAGTTCCTATAAATCTTAGAGATCTTTGTAAGGAAGCTAAGGTAGTGGAACAACTTCCTACACTAATCTTGAGAGGAGGTTAATGCAAAAATTTATAGATCTTTATTAGTTAACTTTAACATAAATAAACATGAATATCATGGAAACAACACAATGATTTATGTGGGGAAAACCCTTTTGGGAGAAAAACCCTACACTCGAAATCTGCCCAATATATTATTTAGAAATCACAAAGATTAGAATATACTTGCATAACAAGCTTCTCATAGGAGTATCACCACTAGAGATCTAGAGAGGACACGATCACTATCCGACTCTCAGAATACATCATGATACAAAACTATAAATAAACACCCTCATAAAATAGGGTTACATTCTAGGGCAAGAAAAGCCAACAAAATATCTACCATTAGATTTGAGACTTAATAATGAGAGGTCCAGATTTACAAGAATGAGTAGCTGCCATATACTCAACTTTAGTAGTGGAAAAAGAAACCACAACCTATTGATTACTTATACAACTAATTGAACCACCAAATAAAGTAAACACATAAGCACTAGTGGATCATATCCTATCAACAAATCATGTACCCAGTCTGAATCCACATAACCATGAATATCAAGGGAAATCTCATATTCAATCAAATTACTATGATAAAACAAGGAATACGCTAAGGTACCATGCAAATATCTAAAGACTCTTTTAACTGCATCCCAATGAACTCTACCAGGATTAGACATGTATTTGGAAAAAAATCCCACTACTTAGGCAATATCTGGTCTAGTACAAACCATATCATAAATTAAACTTCCAGTTGCACTCTAGGAAGGCGCTCTGCTCATCTCTTCCATGTTTGATGGGGATGTTGGACAATCTAAAATAGATAAAGTTGTTCCAACTAAAAAAGAAACACATAATGGTCTACAATCCTACAAGTTAAACCTCTTTAAAATTGAATTGAAATACTTTGGGAAAGCCATAAATTTTTGTGAACTCTTTATCCCTTCTAATTTTCATCCCAAGAATGTGCCTAGTTGTACCAAGGTCTTTCATTTCAAATTTAGTTGCAAGTTGATACTTTAGTTATAAAATCACACCTTTCCCTTTACCAATAAATAACATATCATCAACATGTAATGTAATAAATAGGAATTGATCATAATTAGTTTTATAATAAACAAAATGATCTAATTTAGAATGCTCAAATCCCAAACTCAACACATATATACCAAATTTTTGGTACCACATCCTAGGACTCTATTTTAGGCCATACAAAGATTTCTTCAAATTGTAAACCAATTTTCTTTTACCTTTTACCATGTAATGCTCTGGTTGTGTCATATAAATATCCTCCTCCAAGTAACCATGAAGGAAAGAAAATTTCACATCCATTTTATGAACCTCTAAAATCATAAGAAAAAACAATAGATAGAAAAAATCTAATGGATGCCATTTTTACAATAGGAGAAAATATCTCACCATAATCAACACCTTCAACTTGAGAGTAACCTTTAACAACCAACCTTGCTTTTTACTTCTCAATACCTCCATCTAAACCAATATTTTTTTGAACACCCATTTGCAACCAACAGGTTTTCATCCTTTAGGCAATGGTACAAGATCCCATGTATCATTCTTTTTCAAACCTGCCATTTCTTCATCCATAGCAATCTTCTAGGATTCTACATCATTCATACCTAATGCCTCTTCTATAGTTCTAGGTTCATCCATGTTTGTATTCAAATAAAAAATACATCTCCAATTGTTAGGTGAATACCTTTTAGGTGGTTGTCTATGCCTTGTAGACCTACGAACAAGTTGATTTGGAGGTTCTTCCTCCTCTTCTAAAGATTCAGAGCTAGATAAGCTCTCCTCAACTTCTTGTCTATCAATGGGCCTTGATTCAACTTTCTCAGGTGTAGAAGGAAATTAAATCACATCTTGTTTACTTTGTTTTAACTACAATGTAATAGAAGAAGGTTTAGTTTCTCTAAAAATAACACTTATATTATATATTACCTTTTGCACAATAGGATCCCAAAGCTTTATCCTTTCACACCATAATTGTATCTGATGAAGATACATTTCACAAACTTTTTTTCAAACTTTGTTTGCTTCTTCTTTGGAGCATGTGCATATGCATTATAACCAAAAACTCTAAGATGTCTTAATGAAGGCTTGCGACTCAACAATGCATCTATAGGCATCTTATCAACAATAGTTGATGTAGGAGATCCATTAATCAGGTAATAAGTAGTGGTAACAACTTCAACTCAAAACCTTTGTTCTAGACCAACACCACTCAACATACTCCTAGCCTTCTCCATTAGTGTCTTGATCAATATTTTTGTAACTCTATTCTGCTGTGGAGAATATGGAGTTGTCTTTTATCTATGAATACTATAATATTTACGAAATCTATCAAAATTATTAGAGAAAAATTTACCACCATTATCAATCCTCAAACATTTTATTTTATTTTAAAAATTTTAAATCGTCTGAAAACTTCAGATTTACTCTTTAGAAAATATACCCATGTCCTACTTTAATCATCAATAAATGAAACATAAAATATGGATTTTCAATTGAAGAAACATCTACATGACCAAACACATCAGAATGAATAATATCCAATACACTACAAGATTTATGAGAACTTGAGTAAAATTGAACACATTTATTTTCCATAAATGAAATGCTAAAAAAATCAAATTCAAGATTACATTCAGAAAAATATTCAACAAATTTTTTATTTTTCAAGGTCCTTAGACCCTTTTCTCCAATGTGGCCAAGTCTTTGGTGCCATAAAATAGTTTTCTCTATAGATAAATTTGATTCAAAAGAAAGTGCACCCTTGGGTACCTAGAAGCCATCACCATTTGTTGAAGAAGAAACCATCACCTCTTCCAAATACTTGCTTTTCATAGAAGTACTATTGCACTCAATAGTGCACACATCAAGCTTATATAATGTGCCATATCTAACAACTCTAGCAATCACCATAGCAACTCTAACAATCTTAAATCTTGCATCAGAAAATACTATCTACACACCTACATCTATTAGTTTTCTCACAAATAAGAAATTTTGTGCTAATCTAGGGATATGCAACACACCATTAATCCTTTTTATTCTACCATCAAGAAACATGATTCTAACTTTACCATGGACAACAATATTTAAATAAGAATCATCACCCAAGTGCACCTTGTACCTCCATCAAATTCTTCATATTTAGAAAGTTAGTCTTTATTAAAGGTCATATGGAAAGATGCACCTAATTCAATTAACCATGCATGATTACTTGCACAAGTTGCCAAAGCTACAATGGATGTATAACCATCTTCCTTCTCGAACTCAAAATTAGAATCAAATATATTTTTCTTCTTCTTTTATTCTTTGTACTCCTTACGTGTAATGCCCCACCGTGCAAACCCCAAAGGACAACAAAAGCAACAAATTACCACACAATTTTTTTTTTTTTGAAAGAAGAATAATTCATAAGATAAACATGAACATATATTGCATATAAAACATTTATACAATCACAATGACCATTACATCCTCTGGGGTACACGAGATGGCATCTTGAAGTCCTAAAACTAATACCATAATGATAACAAATGAATCAAGATTACATAAATATGACATCCAACCATCCATGATCCAAAGAGATGAAAAAGATACATATAAAATTTTATTAATAGTTCAGTATGCTAACTGTGGAGTATATTTCCACAAATGCAACACCATTTAGAATTACATACTATGAAATGCTAACACATAAAAGTACCAAGTATTTATATACATTTCATGAATGACAACATACATCAGAGATCATAAATTAAGGTAAAGGGTTACAAGCATTACAATGATAATAAAAGTTACATCGTATAAGAGATATAGTGATACATATGTGTTCCTCAACATATACAGGAACAATACAATAAGATGGATTAATACAACTTAAAAGGTGAATACAAAGTAACAAGATTGGCTCTGACTCGGTACAATCCTAGAGTCACCACAAGAGTAACATTTTTGCACAACTCGATCCTTGGCTAGGGACCCAATGGGGTGCATAGCACATTCCACTCGACCACATGGACCCGAAAGTCCACCCCCCATGCTAGGAGTTGACAAGAAAGATCCCTATATCACAATCCAAAACAATCTAGTGAACCAATAGCAAACCAGACTCCACAACAAGGATATCATCAACATAAGATAACAAAC
>VDFB02095833.1:0-29032 GCA_007258455.2 Sequoia sempervirens | reverse complement strand
CAATACAAATAGCACTATAGATTGGCCTGAAATGAACTCATCACCAATAAATGAATACAATACTAAAGGCTTGCTTGATATGGCATTCCCAACCCTCTTCCCCAATGGGGTTGCACTACAAATGCAACTGCAGAGTAGGGAAGTCTGAATGCATGAGTATGCACTACACTTGATAAGGTTCCATGACCAGAGGTTTGGAAGGCATCCAAGGTTTCGATATTTTATGTTCAATCTTATGTTGTGACATCGTAGCCAAGGGCTTGCAGCAATTTTCATTAAAAAAAATGCAGAAGAAAACATCCTGACAACTATTGAAAGCCTTCGTGCACACTTGAAAAGCCTCCTTGACACACAATTAGCTGAAGAACTCATGCACTTTGGCTCTTCAATGCGAGGCACAAGACCATATTGGAACAAGAGTCATTATGAGCTAACCAATATGATTAACCAAATAGGGTCTCCCACTCTATTTTTCACATTGAGTGCAACAGACACAAAGTGGCCGGACCTACAATGATTGCTTTCAAATGACACAGCAATGGAGATGCAGACAAATAAACAACGTCTTGACAATGTAATCAATAACCCCCACACCACATCATTATATCTCCACCAAAGATTTACAATCTTCCGTGAAGAGGTCATCCAAAAGCTTTTTGGTGTAAAAGATTATTGGTATAGATATGAATGGCAGCATCGAGGAACTGCACATGTGCATGGATTCCTTTGGCTTGAAAATGCACCATACATGGATAAACTTGATTGGGAGAACAACACAAAAGTTGAACAGGCAAGGAAATTCTTCGACAGGTATGTAAGTGCTTGGAACCCTCGTCCTGCTTCACATAGAAACAACCTTGTCTATCGTCCCCAACACAATGACCCATGCTTGCTAGACACAGCTCAGATATTAGCTATAGATCCCTCTCATGACTATGAGGAGATAATCAACCGTGTACAGAGGCACAAAAAATGCAGAGAGGGGACATGCTTACGCAAAAAGGGGAAACAACTACAATGTCGATACAAAGCTCCATGGAAAGAACAAGTTGTATCTACCTTTTCATGTGACGATAATGGCAAAAAAGAATATGGACCTGCAAGGAATGATGATAGGCTAAACATACACAATCCAGAAATGCTTTTGATATGGAGAGCCAACATAGATTGCCAACCAGTTATCTCACGAGCACTTGTACTAAAATACATTGCAAAGTATGCATCAAAAGCAGAAAGAACATCTGAGTCTTGTATTGATATGTTATCAAGAATATCTGCATGCCAGAGAACAAATGACCCAGCTATCAAAGCATATCAAAAATTTATGACAGAGCTTGTTGCAGAGCGTGATATAGGAGCACAAGAAACATGTCATATGCTTCAAAAATTGCCGCTTGTTGTTTGTAATAGGCCATTCACATCTTTGAATGTTGGTCAAAAAGTGTTCCAATGAATAACAAGACAACCAGATGAAATACACCTCCACACGAGCTACCTGCATTCCTACATTAATCGGCCTCAAGAAATGGAAACAATAATGCTACTCGAATCTGCAAGATCTTTCTCCTATTCTGCAAGGCGCAAAGGATGCAAATGGAAAGAGAGAGGTAAAAGTGATAGTTAATGTTTTCCCAAAGTTCTATACCATCCCAAATGAGGACTCAGACAACTTTGAAACTTTTTGCTAGAGTGAGCTACTATTATACAAACATTTTTGAAGCATAGAAGGCGAAGTAGGACTTGCTAAGGATACAATAATTGCAAATTGGAAGCAAATGAACACAACCAAATATGATGTATGGCATCTTAATCGCACAATCAAAATAGAAGCACCCACTGAAGAAGAAGATGAGAGCGATACAAAGATTGCCACAAGGGACACAACAAAACTTAATGAATGGGAATTGTTTTCACAGATGGGTCCCTTAAACAATGTCGGCCTAAATGAACTTGAGATGCTTGGTAGGCATGAGTTTGACAACAACAATAGATGGGATCAACTACCAGTACCCCAAGATCTTCATGAAATTGCCATCCACTTCATCCCAATGAAAAAGGCATGTAGCCAAGAAGACACTATGGTAAGCAACTTGGATGTGCTAGAGTATACACTATCATCACAACAAAAACTAGCACTCACAATTATCATTGACCATAGTAAATGCTCCTCAGAAAAACCATTGCACATGATTGTTCAAGGAACAGCAGGCACAGGAAAATCGTACCTAATTGCTTGCATAAGAAAAGCTCTCACAAGTAAGAGCCCACAACAAAAAAGTGAACTACTCACATTAGCTCCTACAGGGGTGGCTGCATTTAATATACATGCATCAACTATACATTCAATGCTCCAGATCCCTATTAAAGACATGCACCCACTACAAGGACAGGCATTAACAACATTTCAAGAAGATATGAAATATATAAGATATATTTTGATTGATGAGATGAGCTTCATAGGTCCAAAGTTGCTACTAAAAATAGACAGAAGGCTACGTGAGGCTTTCCCACACCGACAACATCTACACTTTGGTGGAGTGTCTATAATATTAATTGGTGACCTCGCCCAACTTCCACCTGTGATGGACAAACCTATGTACACAACACACTCAACTGCAAAAACATTGTGGAACCAATTTACAACTATTGTCACCTTACAAACAGTCTTTCGTCATCAAGGTGAGACTCCATCACAACAAAGATTTCGTCAAGTATTGCAAAACATATGGAATGCAGAAGCAACAAAGCAGATTGGCAACTCTTAATGATGCGCACAGACAAGCAACTCACATCAAGAGAAAAAGAAGAGTTCGATAGCTCAATGCACTTGTTTGCTACCAACGATTTAGTTAGACTACACAACAGAAGAATGTTAAAATCATTGAACCGTCCAATTGCAATCAGTGCTGCGACAAGTACCAGGCATGGAATAGATAGTGCAACTGATGATGAATAGCTTGAAAAAGAAGTATTGCTTTGTAAAGGGCAACACATCATGCTCACATCCAACATATGGACACAAGCAGGCCTGGTGAATGGAGCTCTTGGTGAAGTTGTTGAAATCATTTACAGCCCTGGTTCCAAACCACCAGATGTTCCCATGTATGTTGTTACAAGGTTCAATAGCTACAGTGGACCCCCATGGAATGACCATGACCCTAAGAGCATACCAATCATACCTGTTTCCTTGGGCAATAGAAGGAAGATACCGCTTACGATGGCATGGGCTATTACCATACACAAAGCTCAAGGACTAACATTGCAAAAGGCAACAATTGATATTGGTAAAATAGATAGGCAGGGACTAACATTTACAGCCATATCTAGAGTTAAATCATTAAATGATCTTCACATTCAACCACCATTCTCTTTTGAAAGATATTCCAAAATGCAAACCAATCCATTTGCAATCATAAGGAAGCGAGAGGAGGCATGCTTACAACAACTATGTCTCTCCTAAAACAAGGTATGCAACTCTCCTCCCTATCCATTTGATATCTCTCCCCAATTCCCATGGTGCTTAAAATTGCTTCTACAACTTGACTTCATCAACGCCTATTCTACGCACCTAACCACCCCATTCCTTTTGTTGTATAGGTCTTCAAGACAAATCGCATAGACCACATAAGCTCATCCCCAAAAAAAATTGCACCGCTCCTACATGTTCATAATATAATACCAAAGTGTATCAGCCTATCGGCGTAACCATTGCACCTCATTGGGGTGCAAGTGCTAGTTATAGTTTCTTGAATTGGCAAGTGACACAGAAATGAATTGCATTCCGAGGAAAGCGCATGTGCAAAAAAATGGTCACATTTTCAAAAATTCTGACTCCTCTCTGTAATTTTGAGGGGCCCAGGGCACCGCATGTCGCCATCAGTGTGACAAAGACTTGTATTCTTACACAGTTGGCCTTCATCTCCATCACTGTTTTGCTCGTCATCCAAGGAAATTACCGAGGCAGCAAAACCAGGAGGTTTTTGACATTTGCGATTCATAGCCTGAGCGTTTCACCAAATTTCAACCCTGCCCTAATGAAATTCCGGTGACATTCCCAAATGATATTACCCATTGGTGAATCATTTCCAAACAACATTTCTTTGTCTAAAGCTAAAGATCGGAGGAGAGCTTTTTTGTCAGACGAAAGGTAGGCTACTACTCTTAGGTGGCAGTAGAAAGAGGGATTTAAAGTTCAAGCGACAAAGGATGTCTCTATTTAGTGCGATGTTGCTCCAGTTTTAAAGAAAACGAATACTCAAAAGGGGATTATAAACATTACTTTCTCAGAAGACCTTCTTGATCTGTAGATTCAAGATCTTCGTGGGAAATCTCTAATTTGTATGTTTTGAACTTTCTCCCTGATGTAGAAACATTGAGAAATTTGATGTTTTAAGAATGGGAGGAGGAAACTTAGGTTTTCTACCTAGATCAAGGCAAGGGTTTCGTTGTGGTTCTTTTTTCTTCTAAAGTTGTATAGATGAAGTCTAGAAGGTTAAATCGTGGGTCTTTAAGGGATCTAGTTTATTCGTTCAGGTTTGGTCTTCAAATTTTAAGCCTAAATCTTAGACAATCAAATTTGTCCCTTTTTAGATACAACTCCAATCTTTGTCATTAGAATACAGAGAACTTGATATTGTAGAAATCATTGTAAACTAAATTGATATTTTTCTAAAACATGATATGGGTTTCATTAAAAATCTAGGATGTTTAGTTAGGGTTTATGTATTGTTTAATGCTATAAAGGAAATCCCTAGGAAAATTCATAGTAAATCTAAAAATGGGTTTTGGATTCAAAGTGTCACTATGAAAACCCTTGAAAATGTTTGCATAAAATGTCATTGTATGGATCATTTTTCTAAGGAATGTACAGAGGTGCAGAATAAGAGGCTTAATTTTGAAATAATTTTGGATAGTCAAGGGTTTCACCTAGAAAATTCCAAAATCCTAGATTTGTTTCAATCCAAAGGGTTCAACTAATACCACAACGTGATAAGACATTCTAGATTTAGAGGCTTTCATGTGATTCGATGGATGTAAGTGAAGTTGGGTCCATGATAGAGCTCTCAAAATTAGAACTGAGAATTTTTTTAGTTTTACCTTGAACTCTCTATTAAAAGGATTATCTTGTCAACTACTAGGAAGTGGTCATTCACTTCATCTGTATAATCATCAAATTCCTAATGTCAACATGCAACATTTGGAGGAAATTGTTAGGTATTTGGTAGTAGGCAATAAGAAGCTTGTTAAAGGCATTGATAATCTATCTTAAATAGGTTTCTTTGACATGCAAGGAAGACAACCTAAGTATGCAGTTTAGAATGTGTCATTATTGGAAAATCATCGATTTTCTATGGAGCCAAAAACTTCAAAATTAGTTAGAATTATTGGATAAGATAATCAAAATGGAAGGCTTAAAATTGAGGAAATTGAGGAGGAAGTGTCAATGGAAGTAGACCTGAGTATGATTATTCTAAAACCCTCCCAACTTCTCAAATGCCTAGCTCATAACTTGCTCCTAAGAAAAATGCTAGTAAAAGAGGTGGGAAATTACATGTAGTAAAGGTTTAGGAGGAAATAGAAGCTGGTATTCGGTCTACTTTGATTTGTAGTGCTAATGTTTCTTCACAAGGAAAAATAAGGGTGGGGAGATATTTTTTCTCTCCTTGATTGCAATGAGAATAATCTTGCATGGAATGTTAGGGGCATTAATGCCTTTAGAAAAAGGGCCCAAATCAAGCATTGATTGGATGACTACGGGGTAGATATAGTTCTTATTAAAGAATCTAAGATTTCAAAGGTGTTTGAATTAGTAATCAACAAGTGGTCAAAATGGAAATATTCTCATTTACCTGTAGTAGGTGCATCAAATGGTCTCATTTTATCATGGAATGTTAAAACAATGAACATAGTAGTTTTGATCAATGAAATACACTTAAAATTATGAAAGTAACTCACTTTAAGTTAAGCTATTGGCTCATAAATGTGTATGATCCAATCCCAATAGCTACTAAGAAACATCTTTGGGATACCTTCAAACAGATTCTAGAACAAATAGCAGAAGATAAATTCATGTTAGCAAGACACTTCAATGTAATTATTTTTCTTCAAGAGAAGAAAGGGGGGATATCTCCTCCACAAAGATTGATGGAAGAATTCAAGTCTTTTATTCAAGATAATTATCTCATTGATAATGAACCTAGTTCAGGAAATTGTGCATGGACAAATAGAAGGAAAGACTTCTTGCAAATAACATAATGCCTTGATAGATTTGTAGCTTCCCCAGATTGGTTATTAGATGATTACTGCTTAACTTCTCAAATCCTACCATTGTCTATGTTAGATTATTTTTCTATCGCATTGAATATATAAGGAGAATCAGCTAAACAAAGATATAATTCTTACTTTAAACTTGAAAAAATATGTTTTCGGTACCCTAATTTTCTTCAACTCCTTCATTCGTGGTGGTTGAATGCTCCTTTGTAAGAACTGTTTAAGGTGGTTTTAGTTTTGTAGGAAATTATTATATATTAAGAAACAAATAATATAATGGAATGTGAAAGCCTTTAAGAATATCTTAAATGAGAAGGATAAGGTTGTCAAGAAGTTATTAGACATTAATGATCATATAATCTCACAAGGTATGGAGGAAATTATATTTGAACAAAATAAATTATTGTAAGCAGAATGGACAAAATTACTATCTGTTGATGGTCAAAATAGCATAGAAACATTTAAACAGAATATATCTATTTTATTTCTCTTGAAAAAGAAAGACAACATGTAGTAATCTAACTCCCAAGGTCCTGGTAGTTGGTTCTCAACTGTGTTGATATTGCTCAATGGTCAATGTAATTGTAATGTTCAAGGGGCCTACTGGTTATTGAGCCTTTTGATTTTTTTAAGACCAAACATCTATATATTTCAAATGGTATTACATATTTTGAATCTGAAACATGTGTCACATTCTATGCTTCACATACTATAGGATTAAAAAAGAAAGAATTGAATTTCATGAAGTTTTGACCAAGTTAAGGTGGTCAGACATATGAAATTTTATATTTTTTAAAAGTTGTAATAAAAATTTCATAATTAATTATTTACTTGGAAAAAAATTACAAAAAATATGCATCACATCGGGACATGAGCTCTCTACTTATATCTAAAATCTTATAAAAGAATATTATCATTTTATTTCGGTTAGGGTGGTCAGACAGACACTTACTTCTTACTTTTTTCCTGAAATTTAAGTACTGCTACATTGAAATTTCAAATTTTCACCAAATAGATTTTTTTTTTCTTTAAATAAACCTAGTAGAACTTTAGAAACTACATTCAATTTGCTACAAAATCTATTCTTATATATTTTTGAAATAATATAGATAACTTATTCAAATTTTTACATCAAGTTCCCTAACTCTGATTTTTCTAAAAATTTTGCCACTTAAGGGCCTATTTTTTCCATGATGATCCTGCACATACCCTTAATTTCCAAAAATCCTTTTATCTAACTCCTAGGAATCAAATTTGAGGGTAGATATATGTCCCCCTTTGATTTCACTTTCTTTATGGAGGTGGAATCAAGGTAGCAATCTAGCCATGTAGAATAAGAAACATCATATCGTAATTCATGTCCCAATACAATATCACATAATGATAGATGAATGATGATGTCGTATGTGGAATCACAATTCCAATGCATCAAACAACATTGAAAATGGATTACCCTAGCTCCTGTTATGTTGATTTGAAGAAAAGATACCTTATTAACTCTTAAAAGAAAATAACCCTATTTTAATGCATAAGAGTGAAAAGAGATGAAAATGGATTAAAAGAGGTAAAGGGGAGTAATTTTTCACTTACTATTCATTTTACCTTCTTGTAGCTTGGGAGTGATGAGGGAGATGAGAAGATGCCAAGTAGAGGGGATTACACACCTTTGCAGTTGGATGAGCTTCGTGAGCAGGTGGTGTGCGACGAGCTATATTATGAGGTGAGTTAATTTTGTAACTTTTTCATTGTGATTTGGTAGTAATTTAATGATTTTCAATGCATGGATGGGTTAATTTAGGATCTTGGAAAAAAAATTCGCAAAGTGTCCCTATTTTTCACAAAGTGTCCCTTTTGTTCGCAAAGTGTCATGTTTCTTCATAAAGTGTTCCATTTCTTCATGAAGTGTCCTAAAAGGGTTCTAAAGTGTCTAGGGCTATTGGGAAAAGCACACTAGATGTACTTTAGCACACTTGCATGATGAAAAATGTAAAATTTGAAGAGAATGGGTGGATTTTAGAGCATTTTATTGTGATTTTGATAGGTCCTTGCCCGATCATGATAGTAGCTAGGGGGAAGAAAAATTATGTTTCTAAGAGATTATGTGCCAGTGCTATTAGTAGCAGAGACAGAAAATGTAAGGTCAGTAGGCATCTATTGTGCATATATTATGCCACCTATGAGATACCATGATGCCATGCTTATGGCCCTGTGTGAGTGTTGGGATGTCGATACTTGTACATTTCATCTTCCTATTGGGGAGATGACCATCACTCTCAAGGATGTACACCATATCCTTTGAGTTCCTATTCAAGGAGAGCAGGTATACTTCAGGGGGGATCAGTCATTCCACGAGAAGAAGGTGGACATGCAATATTTCCTGGGTGGACCTATTCATGATGAGCATGGTAGGGAACAGATTGAGCTTCCCATGCTTCTATCATTAGATGGATTATGATGCACACACTAGCTCTTGTTCTCAATCCAGATGGATGAGTGACACACTTAGATGAAGGACTGGTACATTTTATTTGAGGGATGCATGAGCACATGATAGTTTATTCTTGGGGCTGCTACATTCTAGCACACTTATATTATGATCTTGGATGGTTTGTGTTTCAAGAGATCGATAGTATGGTGCACTGTACACTTTTGCAAGTGTGGTACCTCAAGCATATCACATGTACTAGGTCTATCAGATTCCCTTGTGCTATAGCTGCAGGATATCCACGAGCATTTGGCTATCCTCTGCAATGCGAGTGGTAGTATGGGGAATTAGATTTTTGGGGAGTGAGGTTTGACTAGCTGGAGGGAGACGAGATCATGTGGAGACCTTATCTACTCACTCTATAGTGGCCAGATCCCGCATGAAGGCTATGGAGGATGTAGATGGATAGGTTTTAGTTGGGAGGCATGACTAAGTTGCACGACCTTTCTATTATGGATGAGTCATGCGATAGTTTGGGCAGGTGCAAACACCATTGAGGGTGTACCCCTTTATTAGATGATCAGTACAGAGTTCCTAGAGGCCAAGTGACACTATTTGGATTACTATAGATCATGTTTGTGAGATTCATTATGATGGTTCAGGCCACAATCAACCACCATTCTCCAACGCTGATGATGTCGGCAGCACAGATGAGCACGAAGAGTGGTGGTCATTTACATGACTAGCTCCTGTGTTCCCTATGGATGTACCTATAGGTGATGTAGGACCAACATCAGATCAGGGAGATGAGCCAGAAGAGAGAGTAGAGGAGGTATGATATAGGCCAACATACATATTTACTGATGTGATCAATGATGAGTACCATTCAGATGTTGATCCTGACTATGAGGACTAGGATGGAGGATAGGATGATCAGGGGGAGGATTATGAGGAGGATGAGTATTACGAGGAGGAGCCAACCCTGAGTGAGGGTGATGATGTAGCTATTTAGGATCAGTACAAGCATGGAGATTCCTCACACACTTACAGGACCAGATCTTGTGCAACAACTACAATAGGCATCGACACCCAGAGTTAGAGAGAGGCTAGCATGTCCTCCATGCCCCCCAAAGAGGATGATGTTGACATCTCACATCTGACTAGAGACATAGGTGATGAAATTTTATTTTATGCATATACCTCAGTGTTTTATGCTATATATATATATCATGATGATGTTTTACTGATTTTGTACCTTGTCTATCTTGCATGAGTGACGAGGTACTGGCGAGAGTTCTATCATCAAGCTACCACGGAAATAGTGCCTGCATCCATCAATGAGGAGGAGATGGATCCTAACTATGTACCCCCACTGATCGTGGAGGAGGATCCAGAGTCACTCAAACCTTTGGTGAGATTACAAGAAGCATATGATAGCATGAGTAGATGACTCCATTGAGTTGAGAGTGTAGGATAGTCATCATAGACTTCAACAGAGATTGAGAGACTACATGTAGAGCTATCACAGGTAAGAGCAAAGAGGGATCAGATGGAAGAGGAGCATCTTGTGGCTGTTGGTCGAGTATAGGGTCTAGAGTATGCGCTTAGACTTGGAAGTTCATGGTCACAATCGCACATGACCATCTCACGATGTCTAGGGACTGGATCTCAAGCACTAGAGCCCGAGGGGTCTAGCTCTCACATACCTTTGTGATTTTGTATATGATATTGAGATGTATATAAAACTTTGATATATATAAACATGCACATTTGGTGTTATTATGATGTGTCTCTTTGTGTTTGAATTTTAAATGAAATGTGATTAATTAAATGACATATGGTAAAAGTATTTAATTAATGTCTACATGATTTAACATTATTAATGTGATCTATTTTAAAACATGTTTCAATTTTATTATAAATACAACATTGTTGATGAGAGAATATGTTAAATTAAATACAACTATAACTCATATAAGGATTTAACTTAACATAACACAAAGGTGAATAGTATGAATCCTAATGTAATTATAAAATTATTTTAAATAATTACCTTAACTTGTTAAAGAAAAACATAAAATTAGTTGTCAACAACAAAGCAGTGTGAAAGTTATTTATATGTTATCAAATAACTTTAGACAACACTGTTTTAACTATTATACTATTCAAAGAGATTACAGGTAATACTGACACAAATGCATGGAATTAATAGGTTCCTTAGGGGGTGTTCCATCAAGCTCCATTAAGAAATAAGCACCAAACCCATAACTGGTATCAATTGTGTAAGGTCCTAACCAATTAGGGCTGAATTTATATTTATCTTCATATTTAGCATTAGTATTACGTTGATTCTTAGAAAGAATGAAATCACCCTTACAAAATGTTTGAGGAATGACATGCGAGCTATGATTTCATTGTAATTTTTTTATGTAAGCTTGGAGATCCTCAAGAGTGTTAATGTGCTTTTCATGAAGCATCTCAAGTTGGTGTAATCGTTGCTCTTTATAAGTGGCATTATCAATAATGTATTGAAGAGAAATTCACAACGTAGGAATTTCTAACTCCAAGGGCATGATTATATCAGTGCCATAAATGAGGTTATAAGTTGTAGTTCTAGTTGATAATCAAAAACTCATTTTATAAGCCAAAAGCGCATAATATAATTGCATATGCCAATCCTTATGATGTTTGTTAACAATTTTCTTTATAATTTGCTCCAAAATCTTATTAGTGTTTTCAACTTATCCATTGGATTGTGGATAATACTATATGGAAAATTGATATTGAATGTTGAATGTTTCAAGAAATTTCTTAACTTTGTTATTCTTAAAAGGGGTTCGATTGTCTGAAATGATCATGGAAGGGAGTCGAAAGCAAGTAGTTATGTGTTCCAGTATGAAATGACAAATTACTTTAGTAGTTGTAGAATGAAGAGAAATAGCTTCCACCCATTTCATGAAATAGTCTATTGTGGTGATGATAAATGTATGTCTAGCAGAAGAGGGAGGTGAATTTTTTCAAATAAGATCCAATCCCCATACTGAAAAATGGCCAAATGGGAACTTGGGCACAAAGATCAGAAGCAGGAGCATCGATCAAATTATTGTGTTCTTGACATTTGTGACATTGTTTAACGTAAGCGAAGCAGTCTTTCTCTATTTGTTGCCAATAACAACCCATATAGATAAGTTTTTGCACTAACGATCATCCTCCAAAATGACCTCCATAGGCACTAGCATGAGCCTGTTCAAGGGCTATAGGTATTTCAAAATCCTTAAGACCCCTGAGTAAGAGACCATTAAAGGATCGTCTATACAACACATCAACAAGAATCTCGTATTTAGCTGCTAGTTTGCATAAGCATTTGCAAGTGTTTTTCATTGCGGGCTCAGGAATAGTACCATCTTTTAAATAATGGTAAATTGTATCATACCATTCACATGAGTTATCTTGAGTTGTTAAAATATCTTCTAATTGAGTATCAATCGAAGGTTTCATGAATGGATGAATAACGAAGGTGAATTCTGTTGAAAGATCGAGTGGGGATATAAGAGATGTTGCACTCACCATTGCATCTGCATGCTGATTATCTTTTCATGGGATGTTATAAATGGTGAATGATTCAAACTTCTCTAATAGTTTCATTGTAAGATCCTTGTACTTTGATAACTTATCATGCTTAGTTTGATATATACCATTGATTTGTTTGATAACTAATTGTAAATCATCGAAGATCCTAATATGTTTAGCATCCATTGTTAAAGCAACTTGCAAACCCGTGAATAATGCCTCATACTCAGTTGTGTTATTTGTGCATAGGAAATTCAATCGATAGGACAAGGGAAGAGGTTGTCTGTTGGGTGGAATTAATACCACTACAACACTGGAAATTTTTCTACACTTAGATCTATCAAAATATAATTCCCATGTTTTAATATCAATAGTCAAGACACTATCATCAGGAAAGGAGTCGTGATTAGGTAAAGTGAGAGGAGAAGGAGAATCAGTTAAGTGATCGGTTAAGGATTTTCCTTTGATTTCTTTTTGTGAAAGAAACTTTAGGTCAAACTCAGTTAACAACATCACCCACTTAGCTAAGCATCCAGATAGGTCGGTTTTATTAAAAAGATGCTTAAGTGGATCAAATTTTGTCATGACTTGTATGTTAGCATTTAGTAAATAATGTCGCAATTTACCAATAGTGAATACAAGAGCCAATTTTTTTTTTTCAATTAGTGAATATCGAGTTTCATATTCAATTAAAGTTTGACTAATGTAATAAATGGGATGTTCTTTTCCATGATCATTTTGTTGAGCCAACAATGTTGCAATAGCATGGGCTAATGCGGCTATGTACAAGATAAATAGTTTTTTTGGAACAATAGGTTGTAAAACAAGTGAGGTTGTGATGCAAGGGAGGATGGTCTTCAACCTATTCAACACAATTCAAGAACAATCAAACAAATATCAGATTCATAAACTCCTCAAATGCACTCTTCACAATATAATTTTTCTCTTTGCTTATAGGTCTGTAGACCTCTATTTGGAAATTATTTTCTCAATCCACTCACCAAATCCAGATACTATTGATTTTTTTTAACACCCTATTTATCCAATTTAAACATATACCAAAACCAACATAGATTCCTTTTTGACAACTCACTCAAAACCCTGTTACAACGCTACCCTAGAAGACCAATTAGGTCTATTTTGCAAAGAAAAACCCCTCAATTCTCACAAGAAAATTTCAAAACCTACTAAGACCTTCTAGACTGCCAAAAAATATCCATTTTAACAAATTTTCAAGCCTCCAAACTTTCATTCTACTACTTCCCCAAGAAACCCTTATTTTCACCATTTAATGGTAGGGTTTTACCAAAATCAAGGTTCTTAACCTCTCTCAACCTAGAAAATACCTCCAACACACCTTCCTATATCTTCTCACACTCAAAATATCATCTCATAGTCTCCACTTATTGTATTTCTTGAAACTCACACTCAAAACCTCATATTTCATGCACTAAATCACTGTTTTCTTCAGGAAAGTCATACATATAAAATAAAAACACCTCACTCAGAGTCATATTAATGCCATACCATGCTAACTCTATTGTATTATGTTCATTACAAATAGATATAGGAGTGACAGTATGTGGAATGGGTTCCTAATCCATTTTAGGGCTTCAAAAATTCAAATTTTCACCTGTCAGCCGACTACTGTGTTTTTGTCAATAAAACTTCACAAAGTTAATGAACATCCTACTTTTTGGATTCAAATGAGAGCTACAACCAATATACAATGATATCCAAGATTATTTGAGTAGTACACAACTTTATGGTCATGTGTGTACAAGTTCCTAAAAGTACAGATTTCAACACAAAACAAATAATTTTCAATCAAAATAGGGGTGTTCTTTATTATATTTCCTTCTCAAATGGTTCAACAACCTTCTACAATGAAGGAGAAAATGTTTTTTTACATTTCATACATAAATATTCCCTCCAAAACCATCTACCTACCTTCCATATTCAATCTAACTCTTGAGTTCCCCAATTCTTGTAATTACATTATTGACAATTTTGTCAATTTTGACTGTAATTTAACACATTTTGCATTATTTACCCCCTAGAACATTCTAAACACCTCAAAAAATGACTCAAATGACCTTTAGATGATCAAATATGACCTTATTCCTAAAAACCTTAAACTCCAACACTAAAACCCTTTACAAACCTCATATTTACATAATTTGCTCTTTTGAGCATTATTGACAGCTTTGTAACATTGCTTTATAAAAATGATTTCTAAATACCTTGAAATGGACAATGAAGCCTTATCGACACACAAAATGACCTTGAGCTCTTAACTCAACCTAGGAATCTTCATATTAATCAATTTCAAAGCAAACCAATAGGGTGCTCCTACACCAGGTTGCAAGGTATTGGTGTAAACTCTCAAAAGCCTATTTACAATCCTCATCCCAATCAAAAGGTACACCCTTTTTAAGAAGATGCGTGAAATGTAATTTTTGATCAGCTAAAGCTGCAACGAAATGAAAGATAGCTTGAATTTGACATTGTAATGTTTGCAATTGAGAAATGTTCCTAGGAGGCAGCATGCTAATAATTGCATCAAATTTCTTTGTGTTCACCTCAATGCCTCTATGAGATACATGAAAAACATCAAAATTTTACCACTATCTACGCCAAAGACACACTTTTTTAGATTTAATCACATATTATATTTACGTATTCGTTCAAATATTTTCTAAAGAACATATACATTGTCTTGTCTAGTTAAGGATTTAGCTAGGATATCATCAACATAATTTTCCAAAATTTTGTGGATGTAATCGTGAAAGATTAATGGCATTGCTCGTTGATAAGCTATGCTGATGTTCTTTAAACCGAAGGATAACAACCCAACAAAACGTTCCCTAGACAGTTGTAAAGGTATTTTTGTATTGATCTTGAGGATTACTAAGGATTTGATTATAACTAGAAAATCCATACATGAATGACAAAAAAGCATGTCCAACAGTTGAATCCTCAATGATTTCAATATTAGGAAGCAAAAATCCATCCTTTAAGGAAGGTTTATTCAAGTCACAAAAATCCGTACATATCCTAATATGATTATTAGGTTTAGCAACTACAACAATGTTTGAGATCCAAGTAAAATAATCAATAGGTCAAATAAAGCTTGCGTCAAGGAGTTTTTCAAGCTCTGCTTTAAAATGCAAGGCTATGATATGGTGCATTTTTCTTATCTTTTGACGAATGGGTTTAGCATTTTCAACAAGAACAATTTTGTGTGTCACAATTTTTTTATCAATTCCTAGCATACTAGAATATTTCCAAGCAAAAATTTCAAGAAAATCATGAAGTAAAGTTGTAGTGTCCTCTTGTTCTTCATCGTCAAGGGACTTTCCTATTTTAATAACTTTTTCTTTATCATCAGTGTCCATTGGAACATCAATTGTATCTCCTAAAGGGAGTGCATTAGGTTTAGGAACTTCAAACTCATAGGTTTCTTCAATGATATCACTTTGTTCTCGCTTGGTAACAATCGTAGCACTAGAAATTCAGTTCATGGGAGTAGGAGAGGAAACATTATCATAAACTCAGGTAACATTTCTTTTCAGAGTTTTATCACTATCAGCATACCTCCATGATGGTTGTAAGTTTATATCAATCAATTCGGGATGTTTGACGGTGATTTTATATTTTGGTTGACATGTAATAGTGTTGACGTGTAGAGAGGATCCATGAGTAGCTTTTGTCATCTTGGAAAAAGAATAGCCCAATCTAGTTTTTGTCTTTTGTGTATTCAGTTTGATAGGAACATAAATACCTTGTTCATTTTTTCCACACCCTTTTCTAGTATATCCTAGTTGTTTCACAAGTTCATAGCCTTTTCCACAAATTTGTTCCATTTCTATTGGTTTAGGTGGGGATTGATAATATATCTCATCAAAATTTGTTGTGTATGTTGTATTTTCATCCAAAGTAGAGGAGATAGATGTTTGAGAAGATTTTTTGGAATTTTGAGTTGACATGATGGTTGGTTGTTCATGTTTCTCATCAGTCTTTTGTGTGATTATGTATTCACCCATGACTGAAGGTGTGAATTATAAGGATCCCCAATCATCACCAAAGAATTTAGATACCGAGTCCTCATTGTTTCATTCACTTTTAAGAGGGTCTATATTAGATGTTGGAATTAATGTTTTTAGAGGACTTGTAGCTCCTTTTTCAAGGTGCAAGAAAATTTTTGTCTTAGGGTTGATTTCAACTTGATAAATGTGATTGTTATAGACATATTTCATGATATGATGAAGGGTCAAAGGCATTGCATTCATCTCATGAATCCATTGTCTACCTAAAAGAAGATTATATGAAAGATCATAAGGCATGACATGAATAGGAGTTTGCAAAGTAGCCACCCCAACCATAATAGGTAAAGTGATTATACCGAGTGGTTGCTTTGTTGTACTGTCAAATCCTTGAATGGATATAGAATCGGGTATTATTTTTGACTTATCAATGTGCAATCTACCAAGGAGATTCCCACTACAAACATTAAGGGAAAAACCATATCAATAAGGGTTCTTTTGATACCTATGCGATTGAATTGATAAAATATCATAAAGGCTTCATTTTTTTTCGCAAATATAAAGGAGGGAGCTCATGTGGATGCAGAGTAATGTCTAGATTAATTTGATTCATTTTATGGATTAGAGCTGCCACATCATTTGGAGTTGTACCAAGAGGAATTGTACATTTTTTTGTAAGGCTATTTGAAGAATAGTGTGATAATTTGGTGAGTTTTGAAGTAAATCCCAAAGGGAAATCTTTGCAAGAGTATTCTTTAATTTTTCAACAAGATCATACTCTTTTGTGTGTGGGAGGAAGCAAGGAGCACTAGGTGGATTGGGTAAAGGTAAAGAGGGTGGGGTTGGCTGTGAAGGTTGTGGATTGCTTTGGGTATTATATATGAGAAACAATAACATTAATTGATTGTTGCAACAAATTGGTTTTAGGTGGGTAAATAGTGTACTCAGGTTTATTGGAAGGATGAATTTTATGCGAGGTGGGTAAAGAATAAGTTGAGGTTGAATCACATTAACATAATTAGTTTTAGATTTCTCACAACAAACCTTAGTGCATGATATAAGTGAGATGACGTCCTAAAGGGACTCATCTAACAAGTCCAAATCATCTCGACTAAGAGGTTTAAGGGGTAAGTTATCGTTAATCAGTTTAAACTGTTGAGGAGAAGTAGTAGAGGTGTTAAAATTTATTATGGTGAGACCTTAGTGGATGACTTATGCAAGATGAATTCCTAAAGGGATTCATCTAACAAATCAAAGTCATCACAACCAAAAGGTTTGAGGGATACACTATCATTAAGTGGTTTAGGTTTCTCATTGCAAGCATTAGAGGATGAAGTGAGTGAGAGGTAGTCTTGAAGAACTCCATCTAACTTGTTGACATCATCACTATCAAACTAGGATATACTTTCATCTAAAAGAACTAGGAATGAATACTAAAAAGTAAATGTTCAAAGATCTAAGACTATCCATAAATGCCATAAAAGAAAATAATCCTTATGCTAAGGAAACAAAAAATAATTGAACTATCATAGAAAAGAAACAAGAAACTAAAATGTGCAAAGAAATAAACTAAATTCTAGAAACTTTGATCCAAAAAATATAGTGGAACTAATTTTCCCAAGGTGGGAAATGAGTCCCAAGGGAGATAATTTTAGTTTTTTTCTAATTTTTTTGAATTTTTTTAATGTTTTAAGGTCTAGACAATGCAAATACAAATTGAAAAATGTAGAATGTTGGAATGATTTAATGAAATAAGATGCAATAATGAACTTTAAATTATGTATTCACTAATGCAATTTCAAGAATCCCTTGGATGCAAAGCAATGCAAAAGAAAATAAAATTAAGTCCTAAGATGCAATTATAAATGCAAATCAGAATGATATGATGTTCAATATGCAGGTTCACCAAACTGTACCATATATTTCTGGGCATGAGGCTTGTAGGCTACTCTTGCTCTCTTAGGATGTTTCACCTAAAAGAGAGAGATAAACCTCTTGCAAAATAAAATGTAGTTCATTCATATTAAAAAATGTATGATGTTATTTAGACTAAGTAAGATGATCTAAACACAGTTATATGAACTAATTGACTGATTAAGAATGCAAAACTAAAGATTTATACAATGTTTGAAAACATAGTGATGTTTGCAAAAGGCTTGAAATGATGAAAGAAAATACAAATTAAACTAAACAAAAGCTAAATCTCAAAGTGTGTGCACCTGAAAAGCAGAAGAGGATTGGAAAACAATCTGGAAATCTATCAAATCTTATTTTGAGTTGACTAGGACTCATTCACCACCTTTGGAAAATCAATCCCAAGTGAGGGTTTTTCTACCTAGAAACTATTTTTTGTCAACTGGGTGTCTAGATTTGCATCTAACTCAAAATTTCACCTTAGGAGGGATTCACTCGCCATGCATGGCGAATTAGTCCATTTTCAAATTTTTGTGATTCCAAATCTCTTTTATGCACCTTGACACCTATACAATAATTTTTGATGGAAATCTGAGTCGGGGTCTTAGAAAATTAATGTAAAACAACTTCAAATTGTTTTTCTAATGGTAGGTTTTCCTTGGTCAAACCCCTAGTTGCGTAATTAAACCTTAGATGGAGAAAAATATGCATAAAACCCTAGCCTTAAGTGTGTTAAAGACTCAAAAAATCTGAAGTATATCAAAAACCCTATTCTATTGTTCTAGAATAAGAAATGAAAATGTGATTTGACTAATGCAAGGCCTCAACCCTAGAAATATTTGAACACATAAAAATGGAGATTAAATGGCATGAAAATGAGATGTAAATGAAATACAAGCCTTAATACTATTTTGAATAATGAATAGTGTAAAGGTACTCAAGAGTAGGTCTAATTAGATGTGAAATTGTCTCTTTTGTCAAGAGGGTCCAATTTGCTACGTGACACAAATATATACTCTGTGATGAGGCTCTACAAGATATAAAAATTCTTTTTATTGGTTATAAATTTTCTCAAGGCTAATGGGAATTCGTCAAAGGAAAGCTTAATTGGTATTCTCCCTTGCCTTGTACTCTTTGGGAGCTATTTATAAGTTGTCTTGTTTTGTAAGAGTCTTAACCTTTTTTCTACAATTTTGTATGTAGTTTTGGTATTGGTTATCTAGAATATATGGTGGGAAAAGGAAAAAACATTTGTAGAAAAAAAAAAATCTAATATCTAGAGTAGGTATTGTCAAAGAAATAAAGTTCCATTTTTTAGGTAACTAATGCTAATGTACAGGAAAAAAAGTATGCAAGCTCAATTTCTACTAATTGGGATGCAAATGTAATGAAGAATTGGAGTTATCTTTTACTTCCATTCAAATGAAGTCAACACCAGCTAGAAAATAGTAAAATTTATAGGTCTAAGGTATCTTGGATACATGATCATGTGTATGGTGGTTTGGTGGTGTTAGAAGGATTTCTATCTCCTTCATGCTTGTTTAGTTCTTTGACTATGGTTACTCATTTGTTGAAATGTTTGGTAAATCAAATTTGTGGTTGATTTGGCATTTGAATATTGACGTATTCAATCTTATCTTCTTTTATATCTTAATTTGTAGGTTACTAATGTGTGTAGGATAAAAAAAAGTAACCCTTTTTCATGCTTAGCTCAAGGGAATAAATAATTAATGATCAAATGGACTTAATTGTGCCTTATTTACGGTGTTGTAAATTTTTTTCTTACACTTTCACACTAATCTAGGGCTTTATTAATTATGGTTAAAGTGAGCTCAATTAACCTTTTAATTCAAATCTATACTTTATCAATTGCATTTTTTAGGGATCTATCTTGACAATAAATAATAATATTCCATGACATTTAGTTTTCAATACTTGTTTCCTAGGTTTGTGACCTAAGACCCATTTTCCACCATGGGCGAATGGATCTTGGTTAGGTCCTAGGACCCATTTTTAACATGAAAATTTATAATTTCAAAAATTGGTCCTTGTAAAGTGTGTTAGGACCCATTCACCATCACTAGAAAATGAGTCCCCCTGAGTAGGACACTCTTGTTTTGGCATATTTGAGGTGGGTTTTTAACATTATTTCATCGCCTCAAAGCTAGTTCCTAGAAATTGTGCTAGGACCCATTTGCCCAAGGTGGAAAATGGGTCCTCCTTGCCTAAGACACCCATTTTTGAGTTTAATTGTGTGGGATTTTAACAATTTTTAATCCTAGATCTCATGCTAGATTGGATTATTTGAATTTTGAGGCTCATCCTTAGATTTAGTATAAATATAAGGTTATTTCATATAGTTTCATCATAGATCTTCATAAGCAATCAAGAGTATATTCACAAGAGCATTATAGAGCATTTTAAAGGCATTCAATTATTCAAGTTTTATTGTAGCAATTCAAGATAATATCATCATGTCAAAGGCCTAGTGCATAAAGCATGTGGTTGAGCTAGTGTATGTTGATCTAGCATTGAAGATATATTTGCAAGCATTGATTCATATCCAATTCAAGATTTAAATCTATATTCTTCATGGCCAGTTCATGTTAGTTTATAGATTTATATTCCAAGATTTCATCCAAGGTATCAACATTTCATGTTTCATATTTCATGCTTCTATTTCATTGTATCATCACAAGGTTTAATTACCTAAATGGGGTTTGACTAAGGAAAACCCTATCCTCTAACAATCAACAATTTTTTATCCTCTTTGATGTGTGTTTGTAGGTTCATAGGTTGAAGATCAAGTGGAGAACAAGATTGAAGCTAAATTATCAAATTTAAAGAGTTGCAAAGTTGTCATCCATATTGGAAGAACACAAAAAAAGGCTATACAATTTTTTTCAATTTTTTGGGAGCTGAGCACCAAGGAGTTAGAAGTGCAAACATCAAGGAACATAACCCAAAATTTAGTTTTTAGAAACCCTAACAAGGACCCATTCGCCACTAAAGGTGAATGAGTCTGCAATGAGCCCTAAAGCAGTGAACATCTTGAATTTGGAGTGAGAGGAAAAAAAATGAAAATTCACTTTACAAAACCCCTAATAGGGACCCATTCGCCACCTTGGGAGAGTGAGTCCTTAGTGGGCCCCAAAACAATAGTTTCCCAAAAAGGTATAGATCATTTGATACTCTCAAAACCTACCTTTTTGTTACTATAACAGTCAGGTTTAATTTATGCACCTTAGTTGCATCATATTGCACACATGATTGAATAAAACACACACCTAGTTAAAATTAGGTTTATCATTGATACCCTAGGAGTGATGGTGAACCTTATTTTTTGAGTTTTCATTTTGGTGAACACAAGTTTTGAACATTCTAACTTATGATTTGGAGTCCATTTAAAACCTAGATCTTAGTTTTGCAATTTAGTTTGCATTAGGTTTGTACTAGTTGCATTACATTTAGGGTTCTTTAAACTTGCATTAGTTTGCATTTCATATAGGGGTTTAAATTTTCATTCTTGCATTGTTTATATTTGAAAAATTCAAAAAATTGCATGTAGAATCTTGCACAGGTGGTTGTTGTTGAACCAAAAGATCAACCTATTAATTCCTGATACAACTGCTAGATTTATACAAGAAACAGGAGGCAGTTAAGCCATGTCATTTAGCCAAGTGCTACATTTTCCAACACTACGGAAACCAAGAAAGACACCTTGCAATAATCCCCCTAGCACGAGTGAGGGGTTCAAACCTATGACCTTGGCTCTGATACCTATTGTTGCATGGGAAGTTGTCAATGCACCAAAAAATCAACCTATTAATGCCTGATACAACTGCTAAATCTATACAAGACACATGAGAAACACTAATATGGAACTATTCACCCTAGGTGGTGAATGATTCCCTAATCAGATCTAAAACTGTATTTTTTGGGATATGAAACTTATGTTTTGTGCTTTTGTTGACTACTATTACATCTCTGTTTCAATTTTTATTTTATTTTCATTAAATTCATTGAATTTAGCTTGATTTTCTTAATTTAGTGAATTGTAAAAGTTCAAAATTGCATTTACAATATTTCATTTTTAGTCTATTGTATTGTGTAATCAGTAAATTGCATTGTTTAGAATCTAAAAATTGCATTTCATTCTAGGTCATTGTGATGCCTCTTTCCATTTTTGTAGGACAATTGTTGACATTTTTGAAGCATTGCAGAAGATACATAGCCTACTTTTTCATGTTTGCATGTTTAATTTTAAGAGATGTGGTTTTTATATGGTTAAGGATGGATTGCATTAGTAAAATATCCCCTCTTATGAGTTCATATTAGAGTACAATAATTGGGCCATTAAGAAACATGTTAACCATCCTTCCACTATCTTTTCTAGTTCTGAGAACATCTTAGAGAAAGAGGATCAAACCATTGACACAATCCTTAATATTACCTTTCCTATCTCAAACCCTATTATCTCTCCCATTTGTGAGGATGATATGATACAAAAGGATACAAGCATAGATAATCATCAAAACCATAATTGTTCTTCTCCTTATACCTCTCCTATTAGTGACAAAGGTATCTTGGTGAAAGAAAATACAATCATTGAGAATCATGAAAGTCTTGTTTGTCCCTCTCCTCCTCCCCCTTGGGAATATATTATGGAATATCATTGAAAGATTCCTCAACATTACTTTTCCTAGTCTGCATGCATCTCTCAACACCTCCCCTACTTGTAAAAAGGATTTAGTGAAAAAAGATACAATCACAGACAATCATCACATTTGTGAGGAGGATGTGTTGGTGTTAAGAGATCCAATGATTGAGGGCTATGAAAATCCTATCTCCTACTTGGGAAGAAATTATAGGACATGTGGATGTAATCATAGATAACCATGACAATCATTTTTTCTCTTTTACTAATATCTCTCTTTGTCATGGAGAAGATAGTTTGGTGTTAGATGATACACTTATTGAGAGTCATGAGAATCTTGTTCCTGCCTTCCCTAATGCTCCTACCATTTGGAAAGATCTATTTGGTAAGCATATTTGTCTTGATGTCTCCCTTGTGATTAATTTATTTTAGGAGAACCAACCTTTTATTGTCATGAACATCTAGTTTTTAGTTCTCCTTAAAACTCTCCTACTAGGGACGATATCATGGTGCAAGAAAATGATAACATTGACACATTTCTTTCAAACAATAATTAAGAAGATTCCTTAGATGAAGATGATGAAGTGGCATTAGAATCCCCTTCACTAAGACATCATGAAAATAAGGATAAGTCTTTTGAGGTTATGCACATTAGATATCCCTTGAAGTACTCTCCTTAGCCTGAACTTATCATTTATCCACCCTCACAACAACCAAAAGTTCAAAACAAATATGTGCTTATCTTAGAACCACCTAAAGGGAAACTTGATAATGTGTTACAACAACTGAGTTCCAATACCATTTCTCATACATATGACACTAGGAACAATCCACAACCAAGGAAAAAATCTCAAGCATACCTCCCATTGCCTAACCCTATCTTGCCTGGTCCTCTTTTTTTTCCTTTACGAAGTGGAAAAGAGCATGATTTTGTTGAACAACTTAAGAATAATTCTGCTAAGATATCCTTACGGGACCTTATTCAAGCTCACCTATTTATCATAACATGCTTCAAAGTTATTTACAATAAGTCCCTATCATTCCTAATGTGCAATCAAATGATGTGGCAACCCAAATTCAAGCCATAGCTCTAGCAAACTTAGACATTACTTCCCATCAAGAAAAGTTTCCTTTGTTAGAAGAGAAAAAATGACATGATGCATTCATGATAAAGGTCTATGTTAATCAAACTGGGATAAAGAGAAATCTTATTGACAGTGGCTCATCCCTTAATGTGTGTAGCATAAAATTTTAGGATAATATTGAAGTAGACAAAAGCTAAATTTAGCCAGATAATCTATCCATCCATGGATTTGATACAACCACTTGTTGTGATTATGTTGCTAATTAAAGTTGGGAAAGTAACATTACAAAATCCAGTCCATGTTATGCCTAAAAATCTCTCTTACAACCTCCTCTTGTTGAGTACATGGATTCATGCAATGAATAGGGTCCCTTCTAGCCTCCATTGTGTATTGAAGTACTTCTATGACAACAAAGTTTACACACTCAAGGCTGATCCTGAACTTGAAATTTGTTTGATTACTGAGAGAGAAGGATGAGATCCTTTGGAAGCTTGGGAGTCAACTATAAAAGTGGAAGTCACAAAGGAAAAATAACATGAGAATAAAATTGAGGTTCAATTCACTAAATTGTTAGAAGATGATTGGGGTTTCTTAGAATTTACACCAATATTCATGGGCGAATACAAGATCATAAACACATAGTATAAAAGGGGAAAATATAAAGCGATAATGTCAACAAAAAATTTAAAAGCATCCACATCAACCACTTTAGAAGAAGAAAATTACATAACAAACTTTGATGAAGCTAATTATAATCAACCATCAAATCTAAAAAAAATTCCAAAAAATTATGGAAGAGGTTATGAAATTATGAGATAACTTTGTTATAGTGGAAAAGGATGTGGTTTTAGAGCACAAGGTATCTATGTCCCTATAGGACCAAACATGCAAGAAACAACTAATAGTCTTGGTTATTGTCTCTTCAAAGAAACAAAATCAGAAATACCTTAACTTAATATCAACAACATTACAAAAGATTCTTCCAAGACAAGTTTAACTTTGGTGCATCCTTAACTAATAGATACTACAAGTGGAAATATTTCATTAGATACAAATATAATTGATAATTTGTGTACTTATTATAAACAATAACAATATTTTCTACTCCTTGCCATGTAATGGTTGTATGATCATAGGATACTCACTATTGCATTTTTTACAATTATTACAAATCATTTCCTTATTGCAAGGAGTGGCATATAATCATCCATTCTCAACTCATCCTTGTATCACACTAAGTGGGGGCAAGGGGTTAGGTATCTTTGTCCTCATATGCCACTTGGCATTGTCTCTTTTGGCTAGTTGACCACCTGAACCATGTATATATAAGAGCAAGCTTGGGATGTGGATGACATGCCTTAAGTTGGCTTGCATGTGATGTACTTTTCTTTCTAGGTTTAGCATTGTATCTTTAGGGGAAACCCCTCCATCGTTGATTATGATGTACATTTATTTTGAAAACATATGACTTAGATTAGGGTTTTTCAAGGAAATATCTCATGTCTTATGAGAAAAAATTGGCTACTTTAAAGCATTTTCTCATAGTAATGGTGCGAGAAACCTCTTTAAAGTGAGAACATACATCGATGACATCTTTCGACATATTTTGTGGCACAATTTTTTTTTTTTTTGTGATGTGTTCTTTTCTTGGTGATGCCATTGGGTTTGATGTCATCCAAGAGTGATATTTTTAAGCATACTATCTCCCTTGGTGGCATGATGCAAAACAAGAGGCATCCCATAACAGGAAATATTATTCTCTTTGACTTGTCCTCTCTTGGAGAAATTAGTCACAATGTTCCCTAAGAAGAAGACCTTACATGAAAAAAGAAAAATCCCCTTTAGCAAGAACTTATAGAGATAGCATTGCGGTGCTCTATCAAAGTTGTCAAGAAGATAACTTCAATATGGTATGTGGGGCTAATATGATTCTCTTATTTTCCACCTCATTGGGACAACTCACCTAGTGGACAGACTGAGGTTCCACTACCTGAGAGTGAACACGTATGTTACACACAAACAACCATGTTCTACATTGTGTTGGAATGGTTGTGTTTGATCCCTTTTTTTCTTTGTTTTGGCCTTCGATAGGGTATGACTATCTATCCTTTTTATTGCTACATACTTAAGCGTCTTGAATGTCTACTTTAGTGTGAGTTTGTGATGGAGGAAAACTCTCACTAAACTGGGGCAAAAATGTAGCATCCAAAAAAGTAACGCTTTTCACACTTAGCTTGGGAATGAATAATTAATAATAAAATGGACTTAACTATTCCTTATTTAGGGTTTTGTAAAGTTTTTTCTTACACATTCACACTAATCTAGGGATTTATTAATTAACTATGGATAATTGAGCTCAGTTGACTTTTTAATTCAAATTTAATCCTTATTAATTGCATTTTTTAAGGATCTATCCCAATAATCATTAATAATATTTTACAACATTTATTTTTAAAGGATTTTGTCCTAGGTTTGTGACCTAGGACCCATTCACCTCCTTGGGCGAATGGGTCCTAGTTAGGTCCTAGGACCCCCTTTTCACATGAAAATTCATAATTTCAAAATTTGGTCCTTGTAAAGTATGTTAGGACCCATTTTCCACTATTGATGAATGAGTACTTCTTAATAGGATACCATTTTTTTGGCATATTTGAGGTGAGTTTTTAACATTATTTCACCTCCCTAAAGCTAGTTCCTACAAAATTTCTCTAGGACCGATTTTCCCAAGGTGGTAAACGCATCCTCCTTACGTAGGAAACCCCTTTTTGAATTTATTTATGGTGAGATTTTAATGATTTTCAATCCTAGATCTGATGTCAACTTGGATTATTTGAATTTTGAGGTTCATCCCTAGATTTATTATAAATATAAGGTTAACTCAAATAGTTTCACCCTATACCTTCATAAACAATCAAGGGTACATTCACAAGAGCATTATAGAGCATTTGAAAGGAATTCAAAGGTAGATTATTGAATTTTTATTGCAGAAATTCAAGATCATATCATCATGTCAAAGGTATAGTGAATCAAGCATGTGGTTGAGCTAGTGTATGTTGATGTAGAATTGAAGATCTATTTGCAAGCATTGATTCATATCCAATTCAAGATCTAAATCTACATTCTTCATGGCCAGTTCATGTTAGTTTACTTATTTATATTCCAAGATTGTATCTAAGGTATCAACATTTCATGTTTCATATTTCATGTTTCATATTTCATGCTTCTATTTCACTATTTCATCACAAGATTTAATTACCTAAATAGGGTTTGACTAAGGAAAACCCCTATCCTCTAACAATCAACAAGTTTTTCTCCCATTGATGTGTTTTTGCAGGTTCATAGGTCAAAGATCAAGTGGAGAACAAGATTGAAGAAAAAATGACAAAGTTGAAGAATTGAAAATTCATCATCCATATTGCAAGAACATGAAAACAAGGCTACATAATTTGTTTCATTTTTTCAGGAGCTAAGCACCAAGGAGTAGAACATAGAATTCAATTTCCAAAAACCCTAATAGAAACCCATTCGCTACTTGAACTGCAAAGAAAATAGTATGTGGAGGAGTTCCCACGTCTATTCTCTTTTGGACACTCAATAATGTCCTAGGAATTCTAATTGGATTGACTATCAATCCCAAAGGGTGAGTCAATTCTCAACAAGGAAGACCTAGGAGGGGGTTATTTAAAATTTGAGAGGTTCACCACCAAGCAAAATTTTGGAAAAGACACTTTAACATTCAACTCACAAAACCTAATAATGCAAGCTAAATGAAGGATACAAATGATGAAATTAAGCAACAAGAAGTTAGGGTATGTGTACCTAGGAAGTCTATAAATGTGAAGAGTATTTCAAAAATTCAAAAATTTTGTCAAAATATTTCATGGAAGACTAAGATGCACTTACTATTGTCTTAGTCCTGCTTCTTTTTTTGGGGAAAATGAAGAATATTTGGATGTTGGAATTGGATCTAAAAGAATTTCTAAAAAATACCCTTGGGAGGACTAAGACATGCTAGGTGGAAACTTAGTCCCATGTAGAATTTCTAGAATCTCTGAATGTGGTCCTGAGGCTCAAGGTCTACACTTTCTTTTTCTCGAATCTCAGGTTCTCAAACTTTTGGATTTGGCATGTAGGTGAGTTTCTGTGAAGATGACAACTTTGTAATGCAACTTTACAACTTTCTAACTTTACACTTCAAATTATCGTCAATTCTTCAACCTAAATCTACTATCAAAAACACACAAGAGAGGAAAAACTCGTTGATTGTTAGTAAATGGGCATTTGTCTTGGTCCAACCCCTTGTTGGTAATTTAACCTTGAAATGAAGTAGAAATGATGAAGGGAAATTATGAATGAACAAAGTGCTATGTTGCAACTCACCAAACCCTTGTTGTAAAGTCTACAAACTTGTGTGAAGTGGCTAGCTTGAATATAGATCTTGAATCAAAGAAACGCTTGATGGATATTGACTCAAATTTCTCGCTTGAATCAAAACCCTACATAATAAATGTTAGCCCAAAAACACACTCATGATATAAGAAGATTTTTGATATGATGCTTGAATCTTGCTGATGGCTCCAAATGCTTGACAAATTTCTCTTGAATTCTTGAAAAATTGAATTCTTTGATGCTTGCATTGCTTGGTATCATGCTAGTTGAAAACATGGGAGAAGGAACCTTGTATTTATACTTATCTATGCTTAATACCTTGAAATTACACCACAACAAGTTGACATATGAATTCATTAATTAAAGGGGGATAAATTATCTAGCCAAGATTTGAAATTAAATCCCAAAAATACCTTAAGGGGGACTAAGATGCCCTAGGTGGTGTCTTAGTCCCATAAGCCCAAAATGTGCTCATAAGTTTGATATTATGATGGAATTTTTAATATCTTTACTTGCAGTTATTCAAGTGGTTGCTTTAAACCTTTTTAACCTTTTATGGGGATATCCTTTAGCAAAACATTTGCATATTCCTGCAGCTTATTGTGTTGACTTGATTACATTTATTATCCCGTTGACTCCCTAAATGATTGGTATATCGCATATAGTTTTTGAATGA
>VDFB02095832.1:0-19745 GCA_007258455.2 Sequoia sempervirens | reverse complement strand
TATAAATTAACTTTATATTCGAATGGGGCCAATGACACATTAAAAGTGTATTTAATTGTTATTAAATGATTATGTGCACATAAACCAAGGTAATGAGAAGGTATTAAATGCAAGATGAAGATTAAAATATTTAAATGATTTTTAAAAGCCAAAATGGGTCGATTTTCTCAAGGAGGCTATAAAAGCTTTCAAAGGGCAAAAAGAATTCATTCAGATGATTATTGAATTTTGTCTAAAAAACTTGAAAGCTTCGGAGTTTGTGAGAAACAAGGGTTTCTGCAGATTACCAGCCATTGGAGAATGAGAACTCTTCAGTGTGCAGCATTCTGAGGCTGTGAGAGATTAGCTGAAGTTTGCTAATCAGAGTGGCTTCATTCAAGAGTCATATTTGGGCAAATTTGGTGAAGTTTCAAGGCATTTTTAAGAGGATTTTATGAGCAGCATTGAAGGAGTTTGCATCTACAGATTGAAGGATATTATTGCTGCCATTAAAAGCAGGTTGCAAGCAATAAATTGACAGGCATAATTGCTGCTACAGTACCCGCGCTACAGTAGATGCTACAGTACTTTTCATATTTGTGGAATCTACACAAGAGTTTACTTTGCTGCGTTGAGGATTTTCGAGAGGCATTTCATCAATTGTGAAGGGGAGAAGTAACATATTTCAAACAGGCCATACCATGCAAGGGTTTTATAGCTGCTGCAAATAAATTCCAGGTTTTGTAATTAATTTCCAGAATTTTATAAGAGCTTCATAATCACATTCTTGAGCATGTATTAGTGTGGGTTATGCTTTGTATATGTTCTATTATCAATAAAAGTTTATTGCAGCCTTGTAGAAGATTATTTGCTTAAGTTCCTGTTGATTCATTGAAGATTATCTTGGCTGGCTGATTATATATTGAAATTCATAAAAATCATTATTTGCTAAAATCCACAAAAATTGCAAAAAACGTTAAAGCAAAACAAAACAAAAAACCAGAAAAAACATTTATATGCAAAACTCATTGAAAAACCACAAAACAACAAAACACAAAAATTTTTTTGCATTCGCCATCAGCAGTCTGGGTTGAGAGACACCAGGTCTCTTACATTGATGCTAGAGCCAATGTTGATTATTCAACACTTATTTCCTACTTTGGAAGGTATCTCTATGGTTGCTAAGCTTTTGTTGATGTATGTGCTTTTATTGACATAAGATGTATGTTTGAAATTAAATATGTTTTTGAAAGAATTGTTTATAGGTTTGAAACCCATTAAGCAAAATTTAAATAGGTATTAGTTGCTGGGGATGCTAGAATTAGAAGCTGAAAGTAACTTTGACATGTTTAATAAGGAAAATCTAGTTATGTATATATCCTTATACGAGTGCAAATGATAGTGAAATTTGAGTTGAGAGAAATGGTTTCAGTGATCTCCTATGCGTAAAGGATTCATGTGGTTAGTTGCCCACTTAATGGCATACAGTGGATTTGTAGAGGTAAAACATTTGGTTATCCTCCAAATTTAATGCAAAAGGGGATAGCCACATATTGAAATCATCAATAAACATAAAAGAATACCTTGGATGCATATCACTAACTGCTGATTATGAGCCATACACACATTTGCTTCAGGTTAATTGCTCAGAATCTAGTGAAGTTTTATAAACTGTAGTCAAGAGATGAATATTTCTCACTTCTAAATTCTAATAATGTTCTCATCAATATGCAGGGTATGGCAGCACATTGTTAGAGGAGGAGATTTTGTGATTGATGCTACATGTGGCAATGGGCATGACACCTTGGCACTGGCAAAAATGGTATGTGAAGACTCGAGAAAGGGGCTTGTTTATGGGATGGATTTGCAGCAATCTGCCTTGCTAAATACTTCTGCTTTATTAGATTCCACACTTACGCCCATTGAGGTATCTTGTAATCCATATCAGCTTGAGTTGACAATTTTTTTGGGTATGCTTATAAATAGAAAGGTTTATTTGCAATTCCAATGTTTTCTATGATAGTTTATAAATAATCTGTAATTTAGACAATGCCAATGCATGCATTCTTCACTACTTCAGGTACTTTGGTCTTGATTAACTTATTAATTTTTTCATCTTTCTGAGGTTATTCTTAGGGAATTGGGATTTGCAATCTAGAAACAGAGATGAAAAATTTGATGTTGATGTGTAAAACTAAATTTACATTAGGATAGTTAAAGTACATGCACGGACTTCATGCCTATAAAGTAAGGAATTATTTGTACACAGAAAGAGTATTACAAAGAAATCTGAAGAATGGTTCTGGTTTCATTATACTCAAATGCAATACAGATGGTCCCACATATATTGCTAGGCATTTCTATCTAGGCAGAGCATCTTGAAGTGTCAATCAAAGGGATACAAGCAGAATGCAACTATGGCAAATAAGGTGTTGAGACTTTAGAGGCAGTTGTCCATACATAACCATACTATTAGTGCTAATCTCAAATGAAAAAGGGTCTTGATACATTACATTTTATTACGACTTTACTTCATTAAGATAGGTGCTTCACTTATTAACACATATTGATGTAGCAATGCATAGAACTAAAATCTCACTTACATCTACCCTCCCTTCCGGATGAATTGCCATCTCATCTACAACAGTCAAAAACTATTGTGGGGTTTAGATATATGGTCCAATTGTAGGTAAGACTTGAAACAGAGACTGCCAAATATATGAAAATCAAAATATGTGCAGACAACTGCCACACTCACATTTGTTGCAATGATAGTTTCAAGACTCTCAACTGGATGACTGTTGAATGAATAGACTGCATATCTGCTGCAGTTATTGTAAAGATTTTGATTGTACAAACTGCAGATATTTTATGTGTCCAGGTTGTTGAGATTATTGATAGTATGTGTCCAGGTTGGTGAATTCAACTGTGCTGTGGGCTACAACATCAGTAATGATGCCAAAGATAGTTCAGATGGCTGCAAATGAAGTATGGACAGAAGATATGGCATTGCAAGTGATCTGGATGGCCTAGATGAGGTCACAAGGGTTTATAACTTTATACTGAACAAGTTAGGCCATGTCAAACTGGATGTTGTCACTAAGGGTACAACCATGAAAACCATAGTTCCATGGAATTTCTTGACGGGAGGACAAGTTTTGGGGATAGGGGGACCAAGGGCCTAAGTTTGGGGATAGCGGGGTGATGGGCTGGTGATGCAAATACATGTAGTACTTGAAAAATTATTTATAAAAAGATGTGTAAGGAATACGTATAAAAATTACAAATGAAACTTTGGCATACTAAGTAAAGTTTAAATTACCAAACATTAAAAACATGGTATGATTACATTAAACATTAACAATGGGTAGATGGAGGTTTGGGAGCAAATCCCTCTGTAGGGTTGAAGCCTCGAAGGGCAGTGCCCCTCATGGGGGTTTGCGGGCAAAGCCCCTAGTGGGGTTAAGGGGCAGCTCCCATTGCAGGGGTTTTAGGGCAGAGCCCCTTGTAGGGTCGAGGGGCAATGCCTCTTGCAGGGTTTGGAGGCAACACAAATTAAGGCCTTCAAAACCACACAAACCTTCATGGTGAATGCCATTTTTACTATTCTATCACTTACTTTTTGCAACACTGAGTCCTTACTATTCTGAAACTTAAAGAGTGATTTGAAATAAGGCTTAGAAGTTAGATGTGCCTATTTATAAGTTTTTTGTGAGTGCTTAGGGTTTGGGTGGAGTCTATAGACCATTAGGGTTACGGTTTGTGGCATGCAAATCAAAAACACTTTTTGACTTTAAAAAAATATTGAATATTTTATTTTATTGCCATGGGGAATGCCTAGAAGTCCTTAGGATGGGATACTCCATGGAGTCCCCTAGACATCTTGGGGATATCCTAGAGTTCCCAAGCTATCCCCAATCTAGGGAGCATCCTAGAAATGTCCTCTCCTTGAGGGGGGCCTTCTGTAAGCATCCTTGAGTCTCGAGCGGTGGTGGTGGGATGGCGGGCGGATGTCCCCTCCAACTCCCCACATCTTGAAGATGTCCCTATCTCAAAAATGTGGGGATTTTGGGGGGAGGCGGGATTCATCCCTGTGGAATAATCATTGAAAACCTTAGGAAGGTTAGGCTTAATAAATTAGAATATGAGGGCATCTTGGGTATTAGAGTTGCAGATATCAGTCTTTTGAGCCTAGGTTTCAAAATTTTCGATTGGAGGTGCAGAGTTTTTTCCCAACTGTAATGGCAGGTTCCTGTTAGGAGCATTACAGTGGACAAGTTCTAAGATTGCTTTGAGGTCTCTCCTGCCATGTAAAGATTGCATAGCATGCATTATGTTGAGCACTTCTCCTAACTTTTCATGTTACTTTAACCTTGAAGCATTGCATTGGGGAATGAATATTTCTTTAGGCTCCATGTGATTCATCATTACATATCAGTCAAGATCTCTGCTGTAGATGATGGTGTCAATGCCTCTGTTACTGGAGATTATGTCTTGCTGGTTACTACTTAAATGCTTACTGCCATTTTTCATTTCCTACATAAGCTATTGATCTATGCAAAGGGTTGAAACTGTGGCAACCTGTCCACATGAATGTGCCTGATTCCAACAATGCTTTTTAGTTTGAAATGGTGTCAATTGCCTAGTTACACCTCCAGGGTACAGAAGAGTGTTGAATGCAAGGGATATTTGTTGAGATTTAGTCTCACACTTATTAAATGTCATCTGTTCTCCCAAAGTTAATGCTTGATTTGAATCATTTCCCTAGGAGCTCTATAGTAATTTCAAGAATATCTTCCTATTATGATGTGTGATAGTTGTAGCTATCTGATGATATATATGCCACATATTGCACCAATTCTTTAAGCCAAGCTCCTAGTATTGCCTTAAAAAAAACATTAATGGCATGATGGGAATATTCATAAATCATATATCCTTCAACTGATTAGTAATCAAAGACAAATGACCTCATCATGGATAAAAAGGCTCAGGATGCTTCTTTATAAAATTTATTTCAAGGAGATGGCCATGAAAATCATCCTTTGCATGCTGTGGATGCAAACCAAAACTTTTAAAGCATGGAGTCATTTGTTTTTGATAAGATAAGATGCATTTACAGGGCGTTGGACCCAAACACAAATGGCACCATAGTGTAGAGAGTCAGCAAAATATAACCAGGGTCAAAAGCCAGACTAGTGACAACAAAGTTTAAAACAAAAATAAAAACATAGAAAAGAGAGGAGCACCAAACTATTAAGTAAGCTTTTCCCAATCTTCCTTGAGGAAATTAAAGATATCCCGATTCTGAGAGCTTGTAATAGGATCATTGGTGATAGGCTAAAACTGGGGTAAATAATACAATAGATTTAATGTTTAAACTGGCGTAAACTTGCGAAAGGCATCATGGCTATATGCGTAAGGGCTGCAGGTAGTGAGGTGAGTATGGATGAAATGCAGCTAAAATATTCATAAAAACTGCTACAAAAACTCTGCTGAAAACTATTTTAAAAACCATTACAACAATCTGCTATAGGAATTGTGCAATAAAACCAAACTAAAAACTTGTAAATGAAAGAACGCGATAATTAACAATATTCTTATGCTAAATAAAATTGCTTTATTTCTGCTGCTTACATGTAAAAATCCAAGCCATCATATTTAAAATGAAATCACATAACAAAATAAAAAATAACACCACCGTGTTTCATTAGAGGGGGCCCTCCTCTTCTTCCACATGGTGGCTAAACTGCTCTGCTAAAAGATCACGGTATGCACATTTTAATTCAAAAACACAAATTACAGTCTTAACTTTTTGCGCTATTACATATGCGTTGTATTCTCCTTCACGCCATTTCTATATACTATTCTCTCGCCATTCTTTTTGTTATATTGCTGCCCTATTTTCTAAAATCCACGCTATCTTCTATTCTACAATTTCTCACACCATCTCTTCCCTCTGCCTTTTCTCGCAACATTTTATGGCATTAAATAAGAAGAAAATCAGTTGTACATGGCCCACTATATATGGCTTAGAATAAGACTAGCCACAATTGTAGGGATTTGGTTTTTCCATGGCTAACAAGTCTACTTTTAAATAGACGGGTTTGTTTTCTATAGCTAGACCTCACCATAGAATATTAAACCAAAATATTGGAGGTTACAACAATAAATTAATATAGAAATATATCCTTGGCTTGTGGATATTCTACATACAGTAAAACAAATAATTTATTAATAGATGGATTAATTATGTTGACAAATGTTCTATGGGATAAAGCAAGTTTGTGATTTCCACCTCTTTGATATGCTGCTGAAGCTATTTCATTAAGGCTAAAATGACAAGTATTAGCAAATCTAATATTTTAATTTTCATATTATACCCCAAAATTATATTAAATATCACTTATTTATATTTTAATCATATGCAACAAAAGGTGGTAAAATTATATGATGTGGTATGGAAATGGAATATAAATGTGGGTATTAAAGCATGCAAAAAAAGGCTAGAATATGGGATAAAATAGAACGTATATGCCTCTCATCAATCGGTCTTCTCATGCTTTTTTATTTCTTCCTGTAGCACAGACCTGAGTGTAACCGCCGGGTGGTGGATGACTTTTAGAGTGAAGTAGGAAAGACCACTTGGTTTTCTTTCCAAGTCATCCAACTGAGCCAATAGGGTGGTAAAATATTGGGCCGTCTTCGCATACTTAGAGCAGGTGTCGTCTTTGGGTTTCTCAATAGGGGTAGAGTCCTTCGAATCACAAAGCATGGCATTAAGTTTAGGGAACAAATTCGGACCTTTAGTTACCACCTCGACATCCTCATCCTTGTTCTCTTTATTGCTATAGTCCTCCTTATCCTCCTTAGACACATCACTAGAAATTTCGTCCATGGTGAGGTTGGCAATAGGCTGACCTGCTAGTCTGTGCGACCTCCGGACACTAAGGTTTGGGAATTCTGCTTCCTTAGTAGAATCTGGCTCTCTTTTGCTATCTTCCTTTTCCATAGTCTTGTTGTTTTCCTCCTCCTTGTTGTCTTCAGAACTAGCCTCTGCCACAAAGAAATTAGATGGGGGCTTCTTCTTCTTCTTGCTGCTAGGGTTTTTCAGTTCAGTGCTGGTCCTTTTTCTGGGACCTTTAGAGGGGCTATATTTAAGCTCACAGAGACTAACAGTAGCAATTTTTTGGTTAAAAGTTCTTGGGGTTTATGAGGTCTTGAGTTGCAGGTTTGGGGGTGTGGATTTCATCTCAGGGCTGGCATTCTGGGTAGACAATTTGAACTTCCCTTTAGAATGAGGCATAGCAGGCTTCTTAGTAGGAGGGTTTGAGGCCTAAGGATAAGCCCCTGGTGGAGTGGGATAGGCGGCTTGTCAGGATTTTTGGCCGCCATGTCTATGGCTTCTTTCACTGACACCTCTAAGGAAGAGAGAAAATAAATGGGAAGCTAATGATCACCTTGTTCCTCCTTGTGGTTGCAAATGAAATGAATGTCTTTGGAGAGAGTTAAGGTCCTTTTAGAGTGTTAGGTTTGAGTGTCTTTTATTTAGTTTTCTTTTTTTTCTTGCCACAACTTGACAGCCAAGCCTTACCAACAGGACACACCAAGTGCTCAGGTCTTGGTTCCTTTGGTGTCAGTTAGCACTGTCCACCTTGGGATCTACTGAATCTTGGCAATTCCAGGCTTGTCGTGTATCTCTGCTCCAAACAACTTGCATCATTTTGTCTAACTCTATACCATTCTATTTTTTGGCTGTGTGGAATGTATGCTTCAATGAAAAATTGTGAGCATAAATTTAGAAGCTAAATGTGTCAAATTTGTGGGAAAATTTTTGCTTTTTGTTTATTGCATGTGGCCATTTTTCCTTTCAATGGAAATGGGCATTATTTTTGGTGATGGTACTAGGATTCAAAGCTATGTAACTTGGGGACGATAACATAAAATTCAGAAAATACTTTTTAGTACCCTTCTAACCTCTTGAAAAAGTATGCAAAGGGCGCTTTTAACCCAAAAAAACCTCATTTACAATTTGCAACAGCCATACACACCAAGGGAGTAGAGTATGGCTGTGTCATATTTGCAATGGGGACTATAGGGGCAGCTATACAAGAGTTTTCTCCCATTTTTTAGGCATAACTTGTCAAGTGGTAAAAATATGCAAAACCATAACATTAGTTGAGAAGGCTGAGATGACTAGGTTGCATATGGAGGGTGAAGCCAAAAAAACAAGAATGCCAATGGAGTCTTTGTAGCCTAGTGGGTCATTGTCTAGTGCTTCAGCTATTGAATCTAGGAATGTTGTGCCTGAGAGTCAAAGAGGAATGAAGAGGTCCACTAGTGTTGTTGGCATGTTTAACATGGAATTACGAGATGTAGCTGATAGTTCTATTGCCAAATTTTTCTATGTTAATGCCATACCATTTCATGTGGCACACTCTTCTTTTTTTAAATAAATGTTCAAAGATGCACTTGTTGCTGATCCTTCATATGTTCCCCTAGAGATCATAAGCTATGCACCTCCCTCCTTGATAAGGAGTATTCCAAAGTGAGTATAATGATGGAGGAGTTGAGACAAGTTTGGATAAGGGATGGTTGCTCTATCATTATGGATGGGTGAACTGATATTAGACATAGACCACTCATCAATGTTATTGTCACACGTTCATCAGGCTCTTATTTTCTTAGAGCTATTGATTGTTCGAGGAAGAGGAAGGATGCAAGCTTCCAACTTCATATTTTGAAGGATTCTATAGAAGAGGTTGGACCCTCTAATGTTGTACAAGTAGTGATTGATTCAGCCTATGTATGCAAGCTAGCTGGCTTAATGGTGGAAGGTGCTTACAAGCACATTTTTTGGACCCCATGTTGTGTTCATTCGTTGAACAATGCATTGAAAGACACTAGAAAAATATATTGGGTGAAGGAAGTGGTGTTAGAAGCTAGAGGCATTCAGATGTTTATTTGCAATCATCACATGTCACTTGCTTTATTTAGGACTTTTTCGAGGAAGGAATTCCTCAAGCCTATGGATACCAAATATGCTAGCTACTTTATTTTGTTGGAGAGGATGATTGAGGTGCAAGAGCCTCTACAATTGATGGTGGTTAATTTAGAGTGGGCTAGATGGGTAGAGGTGAACACAATAGAAGGGAAAAGTGTCGAAAAAATCCTCAACGATGATTGGTAGTCCACAATGAGGTAAGAGATTGTTGTTTTTTATTTTTTATTGAATTGTGATTTTAGTATTAAATTTCTGATTTTATTATTAACTAATACATTGCTGATTTTGGTAGTAAATTTATGGTTTTCATTTTATTATTAGTATTGAATAAATGAATTGCTGATTTTATTATTAAATTTCTGATTTTATTATTTTTATTGTTTTGAAGTTTCTAGCTTGTAAATTTACTAAATTATGTTCATTCTTGAATCTTCGTAGATATATTTGCTTCATTATCTCACTTGTGCAGGTGAAAGATATGCTGATATAGACTCTCTTAGCCTTGGAGAGATTTATGAGACATTTGACAACATGTTTGGACAAATGAAGCAAGCAATTCATAGCAGAGACTCTAATCTGGGATTTTATGAGGAGCACATTAGGCCCATTGTGACACGGTGGCGGGACACTATGAAAACCCTACTTCATATGACTGCCTAGACTCTAAATCCCAAATGGTATGTATCAAGACTTGGGAGAGTGCCTCCATGTGATGATGAAGAGGTGAAAGGTGGCTTCATGAAGGTCCTTGGGAAAATGTATACTGAGGAGTCCAACAAACTTAAAGCATAGTGGCTAGCCTTTGTGAGTCTTTGTGGCTCAATATTCAATAGACAAGAAGTGAGGATGGATAGAGCTATATTAGCTCAAACTGACCCCATTGGATGGTGGACATGGCATGGCAAGGATGCACGAGAGTGGGGATCCTTGCCACTCAACTCATTTTACAGGTTGTTATTTCCTCTGCTATAGAGAGGAATTGGTCTACATATAGCTTCATCCAGTTAGTCAAGAGGAATAGGCTTACCTCTAGACGATCAGAGAAGGTGGTGGTTGTGCATAGTGCCTTGCGACTTTAGGATTGACAAACACCTCAATATCGTTAAGACTCTAGCTGCACATTGAGATGTTGATCTTGAAGATGCTACACAAGTTGATGATGAGGAGGCACATGATGCATTGCTTGTGGTTCCATTGGATTAAGATGAGACAACCTATCATAGTGGCAGTGACCCAAACTCCGATTTTGATGCATTATTATGGGATGGTGATTAGGGACAGCTGCATATTTCTATATTTTTTGTCATTTTGTAGTTGGAACTTGCAGCCTTTGGGCAATTTGATGTAATTTTTATATAATATATATGCACATTGTCAATGAATGCAATTAAATTTTGTTAAAACTTCATTTGTTTGTTGCTTTCTATGAAATGAAAATATCAATTGAACTCTAATATTATGTGTTAAGGTTCTATGATATATATGATGATTGCCTTATCATATGAATACTTCAAATTTTCTATATTTTTCAAATTTTCCCTATTTTTTAAAAGCTGTCCCCTGCCGTCCCCTAAAAATGGCCTCCCTCCCGTCCCTGTCCCCGAATTGTGTACCCCTGTCCCCTGCCATCCCTGCCTCAGAAACTTGGGGTAGCATAGATTCAAAGTCATTACTTGTCTTTCGCAAGCTCCTTTGCACTATCATTGTTTGGAAATTGCTGCTGTTTTGCTCCACAGAAATTGTAATGGAAAATAATAAAGTCATAATTGCCATTATGAACTTAAAAATCAGATAATTCGTTAATCGTACTTGATAGCAGAACACACTAACATTATAGACATTGAATGTTAGAAATTAAACTTTTCACATAGCCTGGAATAACATTATAACAATTGAAATTTAATCCAATTTTATCTAGAATATCTTCTTTAGTAAATTGAAAATGCCATCAAATTTATACCACTAGCTTATGTTAAAATACCTGTTTGGGATACAAAAGTGTAGAAAAAAATCTTCTGGATGTAGAAAGACATCTGCAAATTTGTATGTTGTTTTTGTTAATTTTGAATTTAGGAAGATCATATATCTCGGTGACATTTGTTACATCTTTGTTAGGGTGTTTGTTCAGAGGGAACAGGTCAAACTTTTCCCTTTGTGCCATAGCAAAATGGAAGAGCTCGTGCCTGAAGGTGTTTCTGTGAGGTATTTGGTAGATGTTGTTCTCTTCCATTCTTATGCAATTCCAAATTCATGATGATTGAGAATCATACTTGTGCCCTTGGAAAGAGAATCTTTAGTTGGAGATTTTTTCTAGTTAGTTCTTACCATTTATGATTGCATGATATCAAAACTTATATATGTTGGACGAGTTTTGCAATTGCAGGCTTGTAGCATTCAACTTAGGCTACCTACCTGGAGGCAACAAAGAGATAATTACAACGTCTAAAACTACATTGCTAGGCTTGGATGCTGCTGCCAGAGTCTTGGGTTCAGGTGGACTAATCAGCATCATGTCATATGTTGGGCACCCTGGAGGCCGGTAAGAGTTGGTTTATACTTTTTGTATTTTAATTTCAGATTTGAAGGCATTAAACCTGAAGTGATAGTTTTTAATAACTATTTTACTGTAATTTCAGAGGCTATCTTTCTGTTTCTTTCAAATAATACTTATGCATTTAACATAGCAATACAATTTTTATTTTCAGATTCTGTGACCCACTTAATGTTAACTCCTCCAGTATACAATTTGCTTATTTCCATTCATTATAGGTTTTGTCCTTGTCTGATATCTTTATGTCATATAGGGAAGAGTACGAGGCTGTGAGAAGTTATGCTTCTGAATTGCCAGCAACAATGTGGGTTTCTAGTGAGCATGAAATAATAAATCGTCCATTTGGGCCAGTGCTCATCTTTTTGTTCAAAAGATGATGGATGCTAGCTATTTACTGTGGGTAAAATTAGACACACAGGATTCTCTGTCACCAAAAGGTAAAAATATTCGTTTCTGGCAGGTTTTGTATGTTAAGTGGGTATGGTATTCTAAGTTGCTGCTTGAAATAATGAGGAGATGAATGCAGATATTGTTTCATGCTTTTAATCAATGTCGTCAACACCTCATCTGTTGACTTTGGTTGTATCACAACTGCCCCTCAGTAAAAGTACACATATTTTGTTTCTTATGATACCTGTAATTTTCTTCAAGTTCGCTAGGATCTAGTAGAACCTATCTGAAGGTACTACTACCATCTTGCATTGAGCTTTAATGTATTACCCAAAATCAAGGGCTAATCAATTGGAGATCTATTCAAAGTTTTGATATACAAAATAAAAAAGAGAATAGAGAGTAGGCTGGACTCCGAACAACAATTAAGGACTGTATCATGCAAAACAAGGTACAGAAGTCTAAAAAGAATATATAAAAAATAATCAACACTCAAAATATAGCGTGGAGCCATGCAATTATCCATTGATTTGAATGGCCAAAATCTGGCTTTTGAGAGCATGCAGACATTAGGTATTGATCTCTAATGATCTTGGCTAACCACAGTTTTTGATCTAGCTAGTATGTCAATGTCATTTTCCTTCAGCAGCTAGAATTTGATATAGAGAATTTGTCTGTATCTTTTCATGCATATTCTTCTACCAAGAGAGGTATTTGAAGGGGTATTCACAAAGAGATCTACAAAGGTTACTCTGTGGTGGTATGGATCAAGCAGAAGGACTATCTATCATGTAGACTTATCCACTACTTCCATTTCAACCTTTATTTTCTTGCGAAGTCTCCTCTCAGTTATAGAAGGATGCAGTTATAGAGGGGTCCCTTGGTTCAGCTTTGGGTTGCTTCCCATCATTCTGCTGGGTGATATATCATCTGTTTCAAAGAGAGTCGAGTGCTTGCAGATTTTGTATTTTGGAGCCAGAATGTGAGGAATATTTTATGATCAGATGCCCTCTTATTACAAGATCCTTGGATGGTACCACTGCTTGTTCTGGAATTTATTTGTACTTGAGCAACTTAATATTATCATGAGGACCAGATACGCTTTGATTCTATACAAGACACTAAATCATCGACGAAAGAGGCCAAATGATAGATCCTTCCATATTGCCAGCTCTATACTCATGACTTCCTCCTATTTACTTTGGATGGTTCATGTCACAAGAGGTCTTGGGAGTAGTTAATCCATATGAGATTGTCTAGGGACTATACACCTCTTTGGCTTCAGACAGCTTTTATCATTAATTTCACCATGAACGTTTTGTTGCCCTGGGATCTTAGGTGAGATGCTAATCAATATCCCTTATCCACATGAAACAATCAAAGAGGGATAAACGAAAGGATAACAAAGAAAGGAAGTGCTATCAGTTAATTTCAATGCTAGTAAAAGGCATTCCGTGGAAAAAATGCCAATCTAAAGGATTTTCACTTTTTATGTTGGAGGTTTTCTGTATACTGTAAATTAAAAACAACATAAAATTTACATTTATTTAGAAGTTAGTGCTTCTATCTATATCTGTTCGTTATAACTATTGCTAAATAATCTACAACTTTTATAGAAGCAAATTGTTATAATCTAAATTTGTGACCGCAATTTGTTATCTAGTCATTGGTTTAAAAAACTTAAAGCTTAATTATTAGATTTGACAAGAGAACACCTCTTTGTTACTGCCATTTAAATCTCGAAATTAATATGACAAAAGGAAACTCTGTGACAGGGAGATTTATCATTTTCCTGCATTTTACCTTGATTTTCCTCTTGCATTTAACATTGTTTTCATCATCTTCTAGTCTTTAGTTAGCCACCTTTCAAGGACTAGTCTTAAAGACAAGGATTATGGGCGTTGTGGCATCTTTTTCATTTATGTGCTCGGATTTTGATTGAGAATCTTTTATCTATGTTGAAGTAGGTATGTTATCCATTATTCAGAAACTACTGAATTAGATGCACCATTAATAGCACCATTAAAGATCCGGAAACTGTGTACATTGTATTCGAAAGGATTAAGAGCTTTTGTAGAGTTCCATATGTACCATTTTTTAATGACATCATTGTAGCATATAGTTGTTTTTTTGGCAAAAATAATAAAAAATAAACAAGTGATTACAAAGTAAGTCTGTTTGTCTTAAAAAGATTCATGGCACATCAATTCTAGAGAATCAAGAAAATCTAGATGGATTGAAAATAGATTATCAGCAAGAGAGAAGGAAATCTTCAAACCCCATAGATAGGACATAAGCATTTGTTCTCCTAAAGATTGCAAATTAAATTATTGATGAAATTGTTTCATGCAATAATATCTCCCTCAAAAGCAAGGAAGTTCATAAGAAAAGTTTGTCACAATGTTAGGTTTCTACTACACATTCCCTCTATATTTGATTGGGATTTGATGTCTATATTCTAGGCAATTGGCATGATAATTAATTGCTAATAGAGTGTTTAATTGGTTTCACCTCCATTCAAATGCATGTTAGAATGTTGGGTTTTAATGTTTGGAACTGCACATCAAACTCATGGTATGAGTGACATGATATAGGTTTTTCTCTATGTTCCATGATGTTTTCTAGATGGGGACATCAGAATGCATTTTGAAAATGACAATTTAGGAGGCCATTTTTAGGGATGACAAGGGGTGATAGTGTATTTCAAACTTATAAGCTATAACATTTCTCAAATATTTTATATTAATAAAATTTGATAACAAATATAAAGACACAAAAGTATATAGTATGTGTACACTGATTAGTTAAGGAGTCTACATGTAGACACATTTTAGGCTACAATTATAGTGAACATGCATTTTGAAAACAACAATTTAGGAGGCCATTTTTAGGGATGACAAGGGGCAATAGTGTATTTCAAATGTATAAGCTATAACATTTCTCAAATATTTTCTATTAATAAAACTTGATAAAAAATATAGACTCAAGTATATAGTATGCTAATATTGATTAGTTAAGGAGTCTACATGTAGACACACATTTTAGGCTACAAATGTATATAGTATGTTTATAGTGAACACACACAAGCATGTGCATATGTATGTACATACATGAAATTGAAATATAAAGTTATGAAAGTACACATGGTGCACACACGTGTGTATGTGCGTGGAATTGAAATATATAAGCTACAAAATTACATGGCATGGTTATAATGAATAGTGAAGAAGGCAAAAGATTCTACTTATTAACTATAGCGACCATTGATTTTAGCATATTAAATAGCAACATTTATCATACAACGTGCTCAATTTGTTATTGTAGTGTTGTAAATTGCGTACCTTACGATTTTGCCTATGTTTTGTATCTACTTTGGTGTCCATTACCTTAGTGTTTGTGTAGGTTTGTTTCAGCCTTTGCATCAATCTTTTTCCTTATCAAGATGTTCAAGCCTTCTTTTTCAAGGCCACTTCATGTCACTTTTGTGTTTACCTTATGTGTTCTTTTGTCCTCTATCGTTTTTGAATGTAAATTGTCTAGGCACTAGCACTTAGCATAGACATTTACATGTAGCACTAGTATCTCGCAACAATTTGTTGTTCAAAGGTTGATTTTGAGCATTTTACCACTTGTCACCTTCTTAGGTTAGTGAAAACGGCTTAGAACAATTTGTAACAACTCATTAGCCCCTTTCTTTTCCCTCTTCTCATTTCAAAAGGATAACTTTCATTTTGTGAACTCTCTCTCTCTCTCTCTTGGCTCTCTTGCACTTTCAAACTCATACACAACTCTCTACAACTTGTTACAACTTGTTATAACACTTGCACAACATTATCTCACAACTCTTGTTCTTTTTGGCATCCTTAAGCCTTGCATGTAATATTGTTCTTTTTATCTTGTGCTTTCGAGCACCTTGGGATTATCACATCACTCATTACTTCATTTTAGTTTCACTATTGCATATTCACAACTCTAACCATTCTCATGCACACTTGGGATAAGAGCATTTATATATCATTTCATTTCTCTCTATTTATCTTGATTGTTATGGAGGTGGAAACACCAAAATAAGGATTTGACTAAGACAAATCCCCAAACAACCCTGGAAACATTTTTCTATTATTTTTCTATACTAAAATACAATATAAAATAGTTAAAAAATATATATTTTATCCTTTTATCTTAGCTAATAGACTAGCTAAGTATTAATCATGTTGAAATCTTTGAAAAAAATATTATTTCCATTCTAGATTTTGAGACTTAAGCTAATTAATTAGATAAAATAAATCAAAGTGACAAGCTTAGAGTATAATCTACTTCAAATATGGCCAAGCCGGCCCAAGCCTACTACGAATTCCTTCTTTGTTTTTAAGTAATTGTTTTATTCATTAAGTTATAATTGTTCATCAATTGTCTACTTTCATGTAATCATTGGACATTATGTATAACTTAAAATAAGTATGACAAATTCCTAATAAGTTAGAATACTATTTCCTCTAATGGGTGTTTTATTCGGTATGTTTTGTCCTTTCATGGCCACTAAATACCAAATGATTATATAAAGCACAAGTAGACACTAGAGACATAACAAATGCAAATTAGAGTTCAAAGAAGCATATAATTTTAAAATGAATACATAACAAGGAAATTATATATTTATTTGACTTTGAATTATAGGAATATGAAAGAATTGTTGATCAGTGTGTGTTTTATTTTAAAAATCTTGTCATTTTCCTTTATTCTTAAGGAAAATGGTAATAAAATTATTTATTCCTTAAAACAAAGAATATGTTAAATGGGAGCACGATACTATATTATATAAACCAAAGATATGGTGAGGAGTATATACTAGAGTGATGATAAAAATATTCTTTAGAATTGAAATTTTAACGAATATCAAATATCTATAAATTAAAATTATTATTTATATAGATATATATTTTATATCAATGGGAATGAATAAAAATTACATTTATGTGTTTAAAAATAATAAATAATTATAAATGTTTGTAATGTTTATATATATGTAGGTATGCCATTTTTATTTAGTTGTGTTTAATTTAATAGAATATTTTAATGTAATATATTATTAAAAAGTGTATTCTTGTGTTGTGTTTGTTTTGGTTGGTGAATCAATTTATATTTATCTTTATTTACTATTATTTATATTTATTTTTTATATTTGTCATTTACTTGTTATTGTTGTACTTTCATTTGTGGTTGCTTCAACACATTCACTCTTTATTTCAAGATCGTTATTTTAGCCTTATGACTCATTTTTGTGTGATACAAGATTGATTCAATTCAATCCTACAAAACATGGGAATGAACACAAAAAAAATAAATTATCCAATTCAAAATTCATATTTATCACCCCTTTCTAAGTTGTCATTTTGAGTAGAATTAACACATTTATGTGACATGTCACAATGTCATTGTATTTTTTTTGTATTAAATGAAGCTAAAGTTACATAAAGAATAATGCAGTTCAAAAGGAACTACAAAAATAAGAAATGAAACCAAAACAGTTACAAGAGCCTAATATAACCAAAGCACTATACAAAAGTCTTACAGACCATAAGAATTATGCCCAGCATAAAGCAAAAATAACAATTACAAAAAATATTAACATGTATCAAATACAACATTATAATGACAATATGAAAGAGTATCACTTATAATTTGAATTTGAACAAACTTTGCAATTGTCCGGAACATCAAATATCCCCATCATGAAGCTGTAGGAATTGGTATTTAATCTTTTCCAAGTGCTTCCTATGTTTTACTTCTTCCTTAGTGCCACCTTTTAATGAAAAAAAAATATAAACTGTAGAATGATATCAGAGTAAAAATTTAAGATTTCCACTTCCTGATGAACAATATGATTAGAAAACATTCATGAACATCTACTTTTCCAAATGTTAAGAAAAATAGTTTGTCTTATAGAATCAACCACCAAATTATTATGAAAACCAATGCCCAAAACAACTTCCTTCCAGTATAACATATGGTCAAAAATAGTAGGGAGAAGACCAAAAAATTCATTCCATTTTCATTTTTCCCATATACAGTCCCAAAAAATATGCTTCAAACTTTCATTATGCTGACAAAAAGATAATGTAGGTTGGAATTTCAAAATTTTCAATTTTTCCCCTACTAGCAATTTATGATGCAAAATTTTCCAAGTCAAAACCTGAGCATTAGCCTCAGCTCTAGATTTCCATATTTGAGAACTCAAGCTCTTCCATTTCTTTTCATGAAATCTGCATTTCCATCTCATATTGAGTCTTGGGTTAAGTGTCATCTTAGGTAGTAATTTTAAATAGATCCTTTTTAAAGGGAAACTGAAGAACTGGTAGTTACCAAGCCATTGCCAATCCTTAAGAACATTGCAACATAAAGGAGTACATAACTTCATGAGTAATTCCGTAGGAACCAACGACTGCACAAAAATCACAAACCTTTGAATTTTGTTGTTTAATTTAAAAGAGTTTTTGATAAATTTCCAGTTAGACTAATCAAGAGTATTAAAGTCCCAGATATCACCAAAGCAATGAAAACCCTTCTCAAAAAGATAAAAATATTGCTTAGGAAAGATAGAAGCTAGAGGTTTCCCATGGTACTAAACAAGTTTGTTTCACCAGATAGAGGAAGTAGAAAATCTAAATCCATGATGTAGGGAAACCCACCTCCAATTCAAAAATCTAAAGACCTGTCATTCCTTCCAAATTGATTAAAGAGGAAAATATGCCTTAATGCGAAAGAAAGGTGCAAGAAGCACCTTATCCAACCAACCAACCAACTCCTTGCCACTTATTATTCATGGAAACCTAGATAATATAATGACAAACAAGGATTTCCATTGTTCCTCTCCAGAAGCAACTCTAACTATCCATTTAGTTGATAAGCAAGTCCCTTGTGCTTTGGGATCAACTAAGCCTAACCCACCTTTGTCTTTAGGTTGTATGCAATGCAACCAATATGTGGTTTTAAAACTACCCTTACCATCCTAATTCAACCATAAGAATTTCCGGATGATTCTAATCAAATAATCATAACCTTTTTTGGAGGGCATACAAGATGAATAGTAAACATGGGAGGCCAAGAAAATCTGATTGACCACTTGGATCTTTTACCAGCAAGTGAAAGATATTTATTTCCCCAAGTGAATATTTTATTTTTCAACCTGTTTAAGAACCAATTCCACATATCAAACAACGTGACACCCAATCCAAATGGGATGCCCAAATAATGAGTAATTTGCCCATGCTTAATATGCTTCCATTCCTTAGGAATCCATTAGGGAATTGGATCAGATTGGATCATAAAAAATCTATTTTATGATGAGAAATCTTGGATCCCAAGACAACACGATAAAAATCTACAATCCCTAAAACATTATTAATTTTTGTTTCAAAATTCTAAATGAAAAGCATGATATCATCATCAAAATGAGAATTAAGGACAAAAGTATTATTGGGGATATATATTCCTTTAATCAAATTCATTTGATTAGCCTTTTGCAATAAATAACCTAACGCATCAACAACAAGAACATAAAGAAGTGGAGATAACATACATTCTTGCCAGATGGAGCACTATAGAGGAAAATGATCACTCAAGGAATTATTGAGAACCAATTGGGAATTATAATCTTTGAACAACATCTGAATATGTTTACATATCTTGGGACCAAACTCCAACCATTGAAACATTTTGATTATAAAACGCCACCTCATTCTGTCATATGCTTTGCCAAATTCTAGCTTGACCAATAAAGCATTTTTCCCTGTCTATTGAGCCCATTCACTAGTTTTCCAAACA
>VDFB02095831.1:0-28223 GCA_007258455.2 Sequoia sempervirens | reverse complement strand
ATTTAGTCATTTTATTCTCATGGCAAGTTGAAGCAACAACTAGCTTCCTTATAAAATTTAAAGCTAAAACTAGTTAGTAATTAAACCTTGTGACAAGCGATATCTCTCCTTAATTTATATTATTTTGATGTAACTACCTCAAGTATCATAGTATCAATGGGTTGTTGCCCTTTTGTAGGAAACTCAACTATAGTAAAGTGACAGCATAAATAATTGTATCATTATCTCCCTTAAATCATATAAAAAGTAGCGATGTCAGGATTCTACATATTTAGTTAATAACATATGTGAACCTTAAATTCAAATAATAACAGCCCTATTCATTCATTTGAAGAGAAAAGCACTCAAAGAGACAAGGGAATAAACTATAAAACTCCTTGGAGCAAAACCATAAAGCATGAATATGTGACTACTTGTTGTTAGGTAGGTAGAATAATGAAATAAGTAATTAACTTGATAATGACGCTAAAAGGAAATGATCCATAATGGTAAACTTTAGCATAAATTATTAAAATTAAGGATGGAGTGAGAGGAGTTACTGAAATAGTTATGTTAAAAGAAGAATCAGTTAACTTTTAAATTACCCGAAGGTCTTGGGGCAAGCAATCCTCTCTTCAACTCCTTCCTAGTGTTCCAGTTTCCCAATCAACAATTTAATTAAACTTAGAACTACTGCAATATCTTTAAGTTGGGGAAAGGGTAATAGTGAACCATCTTTGAATGGGTAGTTGAACCTTGAGGTGGCTAAGTTTAGAACCTACTTATTCTGAGTTAGGAACCTCTTTCCAGTTATAGTGCTAAGCTAGGTATTGGCACTAACTTTTATGACAACAAGTGAAATAGGACCCTACGAGGGCATAGGTCGAGGTGGTAATCCTCGAACACATTGTCACATCTCGTGTTCTTGCCTAAAATTAATTGATAAGTAAAATGAATTGATTGTGAATGTTGGATGAACATCTTATGAATATGGATAAATGTGTTTTAAATTAGATGTTATTTTAAATGCTTGAAATAAAAATTGAATTTAAATTTGAATTTGGAATTGAGATAAAATTCAAATAATTATCATGTTGAAATTATGAGTTAATTTCTAATATATGCTTAGATTGTGATTTTTTTGGACTAACCTACTGATGTGTGACTAAGTGTAGGAATAGGAGCAGGTAATTTTTGAAAGCGAGAAAATGGTTGAGGTAGGGGTATCCTACCCACTTGATAGATGAATAGGATGGGATCCTGACACATACACACATAGTAGTATTTAGTATCTATTATGCCTTGTATAACCACCCCATTTTGTTCTGGAACAAAATAGGTCCCCCCTTTGTGTCTGTTGTCTTCTTTCCCTTTTTAGTTGTCTGTTTTGATCTTTGGAATTCTTTTGTTTTTCTCCTAATTTTGAATTTTGATCTATCTAATTTAATTCCAGTTCTGTCTCAGCTTGAGTTGGTTTTCTTCTTGCTGAAAATTCAATGAAATAATCATAAGCAACAGGATAGTTTGTTTTGATATATTTTATATCCATTGGGGACTAATGGAAGCCTTTGTTTTGCAGGATCAAAACACACATGATGATATTTCTCAGGGGACCTCAGTTGGAGAGCATTCTTGAATCCAGTTGGTCATGAAAAATGAGCTAAGGCAAAATTTGGCAAGACTTTCCTAACCTCTCACCGACTGGTGGCTTGGCTCTGTCTGCTAAGGATCCAAAGGAGGTGTTAGAACTGCACAATTTGATGATATTACATATTGTCCATACTCATAAAGTTTCCAAAAAAGTCCCACAATGAGCATATTTTCCCCATATCTAGCCCTCTTGCACTCTAGATTCCATCAAGTCCAGATACTCCACATTACAGGTTATATCGCCATGAGATCATCAAAGTCTCCTCGACTTATAATGCATTTTGCTAAGTATGCATCTCTGTTTCCTGCTGACAAGACCTTAGGGATGTCACATCGACAGGAGTTCACATGCAGTTGCCTATCAGCAACACATCATTCAGAGTCCCGGCAACTAGGAGCTTCCCATCGGCATAGAATTTTCTTTCGGGGAAAGGTCTCGGTGAGATCTTCGTGTCTCATCGACCAGCGTCAGAAGGATCCATATATCGGCAAAGGGTTTTCTCTTCACCAAGATTTCTTGGCGAATTCATAAAGTCTCACCGACTACCGCACAGTGAGCAAACACTTCGGTGGGATTCATCTTCTTCGGCATATGGTCTTGGCGAAATCTTTGGGTCTTGCCGACTAGCGGTAAAAAAATTCCACATCGGGGAGAAATCTTTTCGGTGTGATGTCTCGGCGAACCCACGATGTCTCACCGACGAGGCATCAAAATGGGATTCTTTCGATGGTCTTTGGTGAGAGAATCAATAGGTCACAGCGACAAAAGGGTGAACTTGTAAAGCTTTCACCGAGACATGGGATTTCTATAGGACATCTCCCCAACGACAGAGAGAACACATATCGGCATGAGGATTTGACCTCGCCATAGAGTCTTGGTGAATTTTTGGACTCTCATCGACTAATGCAGACAAACATACATCGGGGAGAGTGGTTCACCTTCGGCGTGATGTCTGGCCGAAGTGTTAAACCCTAGGCGACACGGAAGTGAGTCACCAGGATTCTTTCCAATAGGGAAGGGTCCCACCAAAGGTCTAAGTTCAGCGATAATTTTTCCTTCGACAGGAGGTTTAGCTAATTGGCATGGGTCTCGCCAAAGGGAGTTGCATTCAGTGAAGGATAAAACCTTCAGCATAATGTCTGGCTGAAGAGGTGAGGTCACACTGAGACGGAAAGGGGGTATCGCCATAACTCTTTCTGAATTTGAGGAGCATCGGGCAGAAGATTTTTCTTTCACTATAACATCGGTCTGACCAAAGGGAGTTCACCGTAGCCTCTGGCCGACGGTGGGGAGTCTTACCGATGACAAGGAGGGCTCGGTAAGAAGAAAGGAGTTCAGGGTAAGGTCTCCCCAAAACCTTATAGTCTCCACGACATCAGAGATGAGCTCGCCCAGGGAGTCTGGCATCGCCGTGACTCCTGTCGATAGAGTAAGCTCAGGGAGAATGAAAGGGGGGCTTCGATGAGAGCTCTCATCAAAATGAAGGAGTCTTGGCAATACATAATGTGCTCATCAAGAGAAGAAAGACTTCACCATGTGGTCTTGTTGAAAGAATGCAGTCTTTCCGATAGGTTTTGCAAGCTCGATATGATTTCTGTAGCTCACCGAAACATCTCACCGACTGACCTATGTCATGTCGATAACTATTGAAGGATGAGATCTCATCGGGGAGACACCGTTGGTGTCTCACCGACATGCGATGTTGATCAGACCACCTTTGACCGCCTGAGGAGCTCACTTGGCATATGCCTGACCAATTAGAAGGAGCCAAAAGAGTGACTCATCGGTCCCTTTGACCGATTGACTACTCCTCCGAGGGAAGATCAATAGAAAGCAAGCATTATGGATTCCTTCTGAGAGCAGATGACGATGGATCAGTTCAGGTGATGGTGTTTAGATCTGCAAGGAGGCCCGATGGTGCTTCCAGAGGATGGTCAACGTACAGAGAAGTCCAGAATAGAAAGGAAGCCGAAGGGAAGAAGAAACTATGACTGAGGGACAACTATAGTGACTACTGGAAAAGAGGTAGATCAGTATTGATGGAGATATTCTAAGCATTCAAGGTGACTCCAACAGAGTTCAAAGATGGACACGAAGACAGAAGAGTTAATGTTGTCGCTACCAAAAAGATCTAAAAAGGCTTCTCCTGAGGATAGAAATTCTTCATCAGCATGGACAGCAAGGCTTCACGTTGAATATAGCATTAATTCTTCAGAAAGATCTGAGAGTCGACTCTTCTAGAAGCAGATATTTTGTAAAAACCCTAATATAGGGGGACAGTGCATTCTTTTTGATGCACCTTGTATATAAGGCATTCTGGCCTCTTGGAAAAGGTTAGAGTTTTTGAGGTTAGAACTTGTAGAGCACTTGTAGAGAAGAATTCGTAGAGAACTTCTAGGATTAGAAAAAAAGTTAGAAATCAGAGAGAAAGTCAATTAGAAAAGATAGAACAGCTTCCCAATTCTTTGTAATAGGAGCCTCTTTTGTCTTCTTAGTTAGGAGTTAGATTCAAAATAGTCTGTAATGGATCTTTCAAGTTTTCTTAATATAAATGGAAACAATTTGGAATCATAGATTTTCTGTACACTAGTGATTGTGCCAATTTTGTAATTGTTGTTTATCTGTTTCACTAACAGTAGAAGCAACCAGATTAAAATCTATTTCAAATTGTGTTTCAGAATGGTGCTTGTCTTAAGTTAATCATTTTATTTGTGAAGTCTTCAAAGAGTGAAAATGTTATTATGTGTTTTATTTAATTGGTAACTTAAAATCTGTTATTTGAATTAGCACTGTGAATGAAAGAGGTTGTGTGTCAATCACAAGTTTGCTTTGTTCTGCAGTTTTAGTTAACAAACTCCTTGAAAGGTAGCAAGTCTGGTTAAGTTAGGAGAATCATCATTCTTTTCTGTTCCAAAGCTCTGACCTATCTTTTGTTGTTTCTTTAAAAACCCCAATTAAATTAGGTTTCATTTCATGTTTGATCTCATAATAATCCAGAAGCTCAACACTAGCAGGCCCCTTGAACATTACTATTACATTGACCACTGAGGGACATCAGCACAGTTGAGAACCAACTACATAGACCTTTGGGGGCTAAGACATTCATGTGTTGTCTTTCTCTTTCAGGAGAAGCAGAGTAGCAATATTCTGTTTGCATGTTGTTGTGCCAAAAGGACCGTCAACGGTATCATTTATAATTGCATTGTGTATGATATGTTTTCAATGTGATGTCATTCCATCTGTGTTCTTTGAATATGGGTATGTGCAGGATCATGATGGGCCAAAAAGTGGCAATATGCCTAGGTATGTGTAGGGTATGTGGCTGACAACTTTTTTTTACCCAAAATTGATGAAACAAAAAGTGTTTTTAAAAGAGATTCTCAGCTTTCCACCAATATAAATTATGCTTTACTTTGATTTTAATAAATAATTATTATTCATTTTCTATTTGAATTACAACTAAAGTTCTAATTGATAGGCTGATTGAAAAACATTTATAGCTTTCAAATGGTATCACATTTTTTGAATCTAAAACATGTGTCACATTCTATACTTTGCATACTATAGGATTAAAAAAAGAATTGAATTTCATGAATTTTTAACCAAGTTAAGGTGGTCAGACATATGAGTTTTTATATTTTAAAAAAAAATTAATAAAAAAATCATAATTAATTATTTACTTGGAAAAAAATTACAAAAAGATATGCATCACATTGGGACATGATTCCTCTACTTATATCTAAAATAAATTATAAAAAAATATTATTTTATTGTGGTTAGGGTGGTCAGACAGACACCTACTTCTTATTTTTTCCCTAAAATTTAAGTACTATTGCATTGAAATTTCAAATTTTCACCAAATAGATTTTTTTTTTAAATAAACCTAGTAGTTTAGAAACTACATTCAGTTTGCTACAGATTATATTCTTACATATTTTTGAAATAATATAGATAACTTATTCAATTTTTTACGCCAAGTTTCCTAACCCTCATTTTTCTGATTTTTTTGCCAGGGCTTGTTTTTTCCATGATGATCCTGCACATACCCATACTTCATTGTGCGTTTGATAATGACTAGGTTTTAAGGATGATTATTTTAATGTGTTTTTAAAAATAAAATTAATAGGGAAAATAAAAGATTGTTTTATGGTTATTTTGCTTTCAAAAATTTAGATTAATTGTGGTAAATAGAATGTTTTATTGATTGTTTTATATTTGTATATATTGATAATAAGAAATAATATATATATTATTATTTATAAATAAATAAATAAAAAGAAAGCTTGGAGATTAAATATAAAAAAAAATTAAAAATAAATTTGCGGAAATATTATTATTATTATAAATATATAAGTATTTGTTAAAATTTAAATTGCATGTAATGAGAATTATCTAAATAAAATAAGTGTTAGATTTGAAAAGATCTACATGATTGAAACAAGTGCCACGTAGTGGCTAGTACTTTCCTTAATAGTATTGTACTAATTGTTTTTTAGATTTGATAAAAAATAAATGTAAGTTTTATTAATGTGAATAAAATAAATGTAAGTTTTGTTAATTATAGTGTTTTAGTATTATTAATTAGTTATTTTAATGACCTAACCCTAACTCTAATTTTATTTGTAACCCTAAACTTAACCCTATCCCTAAATCTAACCATAACTATGATCGTAATACTATCCATAATTATAAATATAATTTTTATCACTAACTTTTAAATAAATAATATATTCAATAAATGTCATATTACAAATTATTATATATTAAATAAATTTTATAAATATAATAAATATAATATATACTAAAAATCATTGAAAGTTAGATATTACATGTTGGCAATGTTTCTTCTTTTATTATTAATATACAATTGTTATATATTAAAATGAATATTTATTACAAGTTGTTTATTTTTAATTATATATATATATATATAATTAAAAATATATTATTAAATTATCAAATTTGATTTGTAGTAGACACAAGTGCAACTATATCTCTTCATTCAAATCAATAATTGTTAAATATTAATGAATCGTTGATTATAGATTATATGATTTTCAAAGTCCATGAATGATAGAGTAAACACTTCTAGATTAAACTATGTATGTTATTTTGAATTAGCGTTTAGAACCACGCTAAATACATCAATTCATTATAGGAAGAGGATAATGAAGAATATGATTGTAGAAATGACCTAAAAAAGAATTAAGTGGTGGGAGAGGGTAGCAAAGGAGGAGATTGGCAAATGAAGTAAAAGTGAAAATAGACAAAAAATTGATGAAGACATAATAAAAAAATGAATAGTATAGTAATATGATATAACATAAATAAATGGATCAAAAAAGGTTAAAGTTAAATGTTTCAAGCAATGAATAAATAACTCTAATGACCTTATCCTAACCCTAACTCAATGATTGATTCATCATACGAACAAGATAATTAAGAATATGATTTTAGAAATGACCTTAAGAAGAGTTAAGTGGTGGGAGAGGGAAGAGAGGGAAGAGATTGAAAAATGAAGTAAAAGTGAAAATAGGAAAAAAATGATGAAGACATAACAAAGGATGAATAATATAGTAATATGATATAACACAAATAAATGGATCAAAAAAGGTTAAAGGTTAAATGTCTCAAACAGTGAATAAATAACTTTAAGAGAATTATAAAGATTGTAGAAACCGTAGTTTCCCCCTGTTCCTGAATCTGATGTTTTTGTTTGTTTTTCTGAAGATTTTGGTTTTTTTGGGGTTTTTGTGCAATAAAAGAAAATTGCGATTTTTGAAAAGAAATACTAAATCAATTCAAATTAAATCTTTCAACTCTGAAAACTATGAAATCTATTGAGAGTAAGGTTGCCAAATAATTTATTAATCCTCTGAGATGATTACAATGACGATTTGATAACATGCAATAATGAATCAGCAATTATTCAATATAAAGAACCTGGTATTTTTGTAGCAAGCTGGAAGTACAGATATGGTATGGCTGCATTAAATACTCCCTTCTCCCTTTGTTCTATGGTTGCAAACTGATCCAGACTCCTAGGCGCCAAGTTTGATGAAGACTGCCTGCCAGAATGATAGGCGATTTGACCAAGGTCAAGAACACGCCTCTTTAATGGTGGTATGGCCTGCTGAAGAGGTACGGCCCTGTCAGAACCTGTAAGTACAAATGTACGGCTTCTTGAAAGCTGTGTCAAAACCCTTGAATATGATGCGCCTTATTTGCAATATGCTTCCTAGATGAAAACCTATGTTGAAACTCTGTAAATAAATAATCTCTGAAGTTCTATGATCTCTTCTGGATGAAGAAACCTCTGTGTTGGCAATAAATCAGATGTTATTTCACACCCTCTGAATCACTCTCACTGGAGATGGCTCGTTCCCCAATGTGTTCGAGACTGAAACCCTAAGTTTCTGTGCTCAGACCAAAGTTGATCAATTTTCAATAACTCAACATCACATAATGGCTCGAATTCTAATGCAAAGCCTATATTCTCCTCAAAAGTGTGAATTCCTTAATAATAGGGATTCATTAAAGAATTCGACTTTTATCATTTAATTTTCTCAATAGTCTTCAGCCAAATTTTTATAATAAAATATAATCAACAAATGGCCCCTTCCTGATGATGGCGACCCCCTTCACAAAAATCACTTAAGTTATAATAAAATATTATAACTTTATATTATAATGCTCCAATAATTAATATTTAATTAAATCAATTAAATATTAATATCTCTCTCGATATAGACCCGATGCATGAGCCGTCTGAGGCTGATGAACAATGAAGTGATTCTGAACATAATCCATCCATACTGCTAAAAATAGCAGGGGTCCCAGGCTGACTGCCAATAACTGCTAAAAATAGCAACTTATGCAAGAAGTGTCCGAACGAGCCCGAACAAAAGCCAACTGATCAAATACTGACAATATGAAGCTGAGCCAACTCCATCAAGACCCTCTATCCAAACTATCAGCCTATGAGGGTCGCATAATAGGCCAATCCTGTGCTCTGAGAGATGTCAACTAGAAGGGGACATGACAAATTCTCCTTCAAATTAAGTTTGTCCTCGCTAATTTCAATGCCGATGCTTTAATATCCAATTTTTCCCATCGTAGAGCATCCTCACCGTGAAGTGTACCTCTCCATTTCACCAGATATTCCCTGATAGTCCTCCTACGCAACTGTCTCTCTTTGTACTCCAGGATAGACTTAGGTACTAAGATCAATTTTCCCTCATCATCCAAGGGAGGTAGAACTGCAGACGGTACCACACGGTGGCCCAACGCCTTCTTGAGGCGTGATACATGAAAAATGTTGTACCGCCGAAGTTCAAGCTCATACGGCCTCTTAACTCTCGATCCCGAAGGACTGCATTAACGTATGAAAGCACCGACCTAATTCTTCCTTAAGAGGAATGACAGGCTGCAAAGATGAGGTAAACTATGTCAACAGCCCACCTCGAATGCCCGGCCCCTTTCCACTACCAAAGCAGATTTTCGCTGATTCTGCCTTGCTAACATTCTCCTTGGAGAGCCTTCATGGTATCCGACCGTGAATAAGTCTCCAAGATTCTAAGATTCTACCGCCACTCAAAGAGAGCAAACGCGAAAACTCGACGCCTCATAACCGTACAACGCCATGAAAGGTGACATCTGAATAGTCATATGGAATGTCATGTTGTAACAATACTCACACAAATGTATCCATTTTACCCATGCCTTCTACTGCCCTGCAATATAATTTCTAAGGTACCCTTCCACCCACTTATTCACAATCTTCGTCTTCCTATCAGTCTGCGGGTGGTAACTAGTGCTCGGAGTGACCTCGGTCCCACAAAGTCTGAATACCTCCTGCCAGAAGTGACTCAAGAACCAACTATCCCTGTTGCTCACAATACTCCGAGGCAATCCGTGTAGTTTGAACACCTCACGAAAGAATACCTCTGCTACCTGTGTAGCTGTGTAGGTCGTGGTGATCGGAAAGAAGTGGGCATACTTCATAAGCCAATCCACAACTACATATATGCAATCACGCCCTTGGGCTTTAGGCAAGCCCGTAATGAAGTCCATCCACAGGCATTCCCACTTCCTGTCAGGAATCGGAAGTGGCTGCAATAAACCTATCGGGTACGTGTTCTCCTGCTTGTTCTGCTGACAAACAGGGCACTCACACATGTATTGAAGAACTTCTGCCTTGAGTCCTTTCCATGTGAATCTCTCCCGGATCTATCTATAGGTCTTGAAGTACCCGAGGTGTCCTGCAGTCAATACATCGTGAAAGGCTCACATGATTATGTTCTTCACTTCTGAACCTGGGATCAAATATATCATGTTCTTGTAAATGATTGTCATTCACAAGTGTATACCTGGTATCAACTGTCGATCCCTCAACAATGCTGGAAGCCCAAGTGTCCTTGGCATACTCTACCACTATCATATGCCTCTCCAAATTCTCGAATGTAGAACCATAGAGCTCACAATACATGTTTCACGCGAAAGTGCATTAGCCACCACAAGTTTTCGGTGCATCACCTCGATATACGAGATATCAAAGTCATAAACCTGGGTAAATCTTCATCAATTCACTTCGCTTTATCCGGTCATTGAGATCTCGCTGCCCCAAGAAGTGTCTCAGACTGTTATGATCAGTCTTAATGCAAAATTTGCTGCCAACAAGGTATTGTCTAAATTTTGCTAAAGCATGCATAATCGTGAGCATCTCCTTATCATATATGCTGTACAATCTCTCGGGTCCTCTGAGCTTGCGGCTCTCGTACACAATCGGGTGCTTGTCCTGCATAAGCACCGCACCAATGCCCTCACCTGATGCGTCGCACTGAAGCTCGAAAGGCTTCGTAAAGTCTGGTAGTGCTAAAACAGGGCATGTAGTCATCAACTCCTTAAATTTCATAGAGCATTCCTGTGCCTCAGGAGTCCAAATAAATGCACCCTTCTTCAATAAATCTGTCATAGGGGCTGCATGTCGTGAATAACCATTCACAAATCTATGGTAGAATCCACACAAACCGAGAAACCCTTTCAACTGTGTCAGGTTTGCCGGTGTAGGCCAATCAATAATAGCGCGGATCTTTTCAGGATCCATCCGCACTCCTCCTGCACTGATGATATGACCTAAATATAACAATTCGGTCATTCCCAAATCACATTTGGATTCCTTGGCGTACAAGGACTCCCTCTCCAAAATACTCAACACAGTCTCCAAGTGAGCCAGATGCTCCTGCCAAGTCCTGCTGTATATAAGGATATCATCGAAGAAGACCAATACGAACCTCCTCAGCTGTGAATGAAAAACCCTGTTCATCGTGGACTGAAATGTAGCTGGTGCATTAGTGAGCCCAAATGGCATCACTATGAACTCGAAGTGCCCACAATGACATCGGAAAGCGGTCTTCTCTATGTCTTGCTCACGGACCCTCATCTGATGATACCCCGACCGTAAATCAATTTTGGTGAAGTAGTATGCTCCATGGAGCTCATCAATAAGCTCGTCAATACACGGTATCGGATACCTGTTTTTGATCGTCCTCTTGTTCAGGACTCTATAATCGATACACATGCGTAATGTGCCATCCTTCTTCTTTACCAACACAACTGAAGAAGCGAATGGTGACTTGCTAGGCCGAATGTGACCCATAGCAAGTAACTCCTTTATTGTCTTTTCTATCTCATCCTTCAACCTCTTAGGATGCCTATAAGGAGTTATCATAACGGGCTTAGCGCCCTCCTCGAGCTCTATAATGTGCTCTATGCCGCTGTCTGGAGGTCTCCCTGGTGGAATATCACTGAATACCTTATCATGCTTGACTCTCAACTGCTGTATGTCTGGATGATATTCAGTCTTCTGCTGTCCCTCCTGTATAGGTGCTAAAGTGCACTCGGCAGCCCACTCAACCATGTCGTGACGCATGAGCCTCTCCATCCAACGAAAAGAAATTGTTTTGATGTTGCTGTCCCGAATTGCTTTTAGTATGTGTGTCTTCCCGTCAACATCAAAACGGATCTCCATGTCCTTGAGATGAAGAGTGACTTCCTCCAATGAATGAAGCCACTTCATTCCCAAGACCAAATCAATATCTCCCATATTAACAACATAGTAATCAGCCTTGAACTCATAATTGTTCAAGCGCAAAGGGAGATCCTTTATCATGCGTTCACACCTCAAAGTGTATCCGTCGGCCACCGTGAACTCCTATCGCCCCTCGCAACTCCTCGCCAAGGATGAGTCCGCTGCCCACCCAGCATCTATGAAATGCGTGTAGCTCCCGCATCAAGAAGACCACCGGACCCTCCGGCCCCTCGCTAACACACCACACCTAACTCGAATGTGAGCCTCCCGCTGAATGCTAGATAGCCGGCCCCTCATCTCAAGCTCTGCCCCTATTCTGCCTAGGGCTCAAGCCTCAGCCCTCCCAATCCCTCTGTGTAATCCCTCCTCTCTCTATTCAGAATTTTCTCACTTCAATTCTCATATAGTACTCTTCACATCACTCGCTGACATTTGCCTTGCCTCTAGGTCTTAGAGGACAATCGTGATTGGCCCAGAATTTGCGTGAGAAGCAAAGCTCTCAGACTACAGCTCTCGACCGTGCGGAGCTTTCGTTGATTTACCTTTTTGACCATTTTAAAATCTGATTTTTCTTTGTTAAAATCAGATTTGTCCCTGTTTCTGTTAAAACCCTTATTGTCCCTGAAAGATGAGTTACCTCTGGAGTTGAATCTACTAGAAGGTGCTGCCAACTCCATACTCCGTGCTTTCTTCATCGCTTCCTGTAACGAAGGAGGATCAAAGGCTTTGATCCAACCTCTCAGTGGCTCTGTCAATCCTCCATGAAGAGCACTACCAATCGCCTCTCGGAGATGTTCGGAACCATAACTGATAACTTCTGAAAGTCACCAATATATGACTCCAAGCTGCCATTCTGTCGCAACTGAGCCAAGTCTCTGAAGTAGGATTCTGGATCCTTCCTGTCAAACCGCTCAACCAATCTGTCCACAAACCCGTATGATGTGATCCTGCCCGCTGGCGTTGTAATGCTCATACCGCGGAAGCACTAACGTAGGTTACCTCACGATGCAATGTAGTACACCGAGCAGCATCTTCATCCATCGAAAGCGCATCGTGAGAAATGTGTTTCGTCCTGTCCGCTCGCGAGCTGCCACTCTTTACATCACTACTGAACATCGCCATTGCTAATGTTGGTTAGCGTATGTTTTTAGGTCATTGTCAAGTATCTAGGTCTCCAATTCACGTAATCTCTCGTGGTGCTCTCACTCCTATGACAAAATGGTCAAAAGAATCCTCTCCACTCGTGGTAATAACTCTAATTCGCTCTCATACCAAGTGTGTCTCAAGCAACTTCATGCTCCTCCTCTCATTCGCCTCGTCTACGTGTGCGTAGGTCACCATTCGCCGCCCATGAGGCTATCTCACGCGAGATCTCGCTTCACTTCCTTCATCGCTACGATGTGGTGACGGTTCGTGAAAGTACCGGCGCTAATCGTCAATCGGCCAGAATACATTCATCGCTGCTGATCGCACGTAAATCTCTGAGTGCATGCAAAACCTCTGCATCATCCTGATCTCTAGGGTTTGGAGGAATCTCTGCCCTAAGATTATCTGTTCTGTCAGTCCTATCATTCCTGTCAGCCATGTTTCCTGGTTGCCTGTTCAAACTCTGTTGCTTGTCAATCAGAGCACGTCTGCGTGTGTAATACCTGTGAGAGCCAATCTACTCTGGCTGCATAAGACTGCTAAACCCTTAGGATGGCAGGATTTAGCTCTGATACCACTGTAGAAACCCTAGTTTCCCCCTATTCCTGAATCTGATGTTTTTGTTTGTTTTTCTGAAGATTTTGGTTTTTTTTGGGTTTTTGTGCAATAAAAGAAAATTGCAATTTTTGAAAAGAAATACTGAATAAATTCAAATTAAATCTTTCAACTCCAAAAACTATGAAATCTATTGAGAGTAAGGTTGCCAGATAATTTATTAATCCTCTGAGATGATTACAATGACGATTTGATAACATGCAACAATGAATCAGCAATTATTCAATATAAAGAACCTGGTATTTTTGCAGCAAGCTGGAAATATAGATCTAGTACGGCTGCATTAAATACTCCCTTCTCCCTTTGTTCTATGGTTGCAAACTGATCTAGACTCCTAGGCGCCAAGTTTGATGGAGACTACCTGCCAGAATGATAGGCGATTTGACCAAGGTCAAGAACACGCCTCTTTAATGGTGGTACGGCCTGCTGAAGAGGTACGGCCCTCTCAAAACCAGCAAGTACAAATGTACGGCTTCTTGAAAGTTGTGTCAAAACCCTTGAATATGATGCGCCTTATTTGCAATATGCTTCCTAGATGAAAACCTATGTTGAAACTCTGTAAATAAATAATCTCTGAAGTTCTATGATCTCTTCTGGATGAAGAAACCTTTGTGCTGGCAATAAATCAGATGTTATTTCACACCCTCTGAATCACTCTCACTGGAGATGGCTCGTTCCCCAATGTGTTCAAGACTGAAACCCTAAGTTTATGTGCTCAGACCAAAGTTGATCAATTTTCAATAACTCAACATCACATAATGGCTCGAATTCCAATGCAAAGCCTATATTCTCCTCAAAAGTGTGAATTCCTTAATAATAGGGATTCATTAAAGAATTCAACTTTTATCATTTAATTTTCTCAATAGTCTTCAGCCAAATTTTTATAATAAAATATAATCAACAAATGGCCCCTTCCTGATGATGGCGACCCCCTTCACAGAAATCACTTAAGTTATAATAAAATATTATAACTTTATATTATAATGCTCCAATAATTAATATTTAATTAAATCAATTAAATATTAATATCTCTCTCGATATAGACCCGATGCACGAGCCGTCTGAAGCTGACGAACAATGAAGTGATTCTGAACATAATCCATCCATACTGCTAAAAATAGCAGGGGTCCCACGCTGACTGCCAATAACTGCTAAAAATAGCAACTTATGCAAGAAGTGTCTGAACGAGCCTGAACGAAAGCCAACTGATCAAATACTGACAATTTGAAGCTGAGCCAACTCCATCAAGACCCTCTATCCAAACTATCAGCCTACGAGGGTCGCATAATAGGCCAATCCTGTGCTCCGAGGGATGTCAACTAGAAGGGAACATGACAAAGATGAATTATATAACTTAATGATTCAAGAACAATTCTCAAAATTATTAAAAGAAATGAATGAAAATATACTAAAAATTAAAACAATAATAATTTAATCAAAGAAAAAAGAAAAAACATGAGATTATATATACAATATAAATTGAAAAATTAAATAAATGATTCAATTAAAATAAAAAATAGATGGTTAAAATACAACATATTATAATATATATAACATATAATATATATTAATATAAATAAATAACAAATCATAATATTTTTATATATATAATATATACATATATATATATAGTATATATATATATATATATATATATATATATATATATAGATTAAAGGAGAACATACAAAATTAAAAAAAATAACATATCATATATATTAATATAAATGTATAATATAAATTAATATACTACCTACATAATGTAGATTAACTTATTTACCTACACAATATTATAGGTTATAAATTTTAGTTATATATATATATATATTCTACATTAATATAGGTTATATATAAATTAATATTATCTATATTAAAATAGGTTGTATATTTTTTATAATAAAGACCTAAACTAATATAGGTTATCTTATTTACCTATATATTATAGGTTATAAATTTTTGGAGAACATATATATATAAATTAATATTAAAATATACATGATGAAAAAAAATATTAATGAAAAGAAGAAAAGGAGCATATAATGTTATATCATAAAATATTAAAAACATAAATAACAAAGATATTAGTCTAATGGAGAGAATAATATAATTTTTATTTTATTATATTATTTTAATAGTGTGAATCCAAATCTCTATAAAATAGTTTTGATTTTTGTGAGATTTTCTTTAATAAAAAATAACAATTACATTCTTAAAAAAAGTCAAAATAAGTAACATTTGTTTATTTTAGAAAGATTTGATGAAATGAATTTATAAAGAAAAAATTAAAAAGTCATTCTTTAATAAAATATTTACCTTGCTTTCATATCTTGCTTTCCCTACAAAAAGGTCAATAACACACAAACTTTTTAAATCATCCATGCTAATAAGAATATTTTTATAATTTGTAAGTTAAATATTTCCATGCTTAATTTTACAAAACTGAATTTAATTAATTTTAAATATTGAGTTTTGATTGGTTAAAACTAAATTATTAATAACTAGTTAAACTGCACTAAACTCTTATTTATTAATAATGTATGCTTAATGACAGTACTACTTGTGCACTTAAATTTAAAATTTAAATTAACTTGCATGGATAAAATTTTTGACATAAATAAATTTAGGGGGACACTGGCCCTACTATTTTTAGGCACAAGAAAAAACCCCAAAACAACCTTTAGATAGAAAAACCTTTCACTATTAAAAAATAAATAAATTAATCAACTGTGCATGAGAAAAAGGGGGAAGAGAGACTCGAGCGGCAATGGGAAAATGGCTCACTTTTCATGCAAACTTTGTGAACTCAAAGTTAACTAAAAATAAAAATAAAGACTTGAGATACAGTGAGGGGCAACTGGGGCTTAAACTTGATGGTCCACCTTGCCCATCGTTTTTTTTTCTACGATTTAGTCTTTCATTATTTCCTTTTGCATGACAGTTATTTTTTTTACTGCAAGTGAAATTTTATATAATAAGGCACTGATAGGCGAGGGATAGGAACATTTTTAGCATAAGGAACATGCCTCCTCTCTTCCATAGAAGCACTGTCAATACCTAGGCAACCATCTCTTGGAATAGATCAAAAAAAATGACATTTTTTTCACCTGTTGTCCATTCATCTCAAATTTGAACTTCCTTTTTTATTTTCCATTGTAATTATCTTTGATGGCATCCTTAAATTTGTCCTCTGGCAGTGGCATATGATCTTTATGAATGTGAAAATGTACCTAGGTTGGAAATGGCCTCTCAATAGACTTAAAAGCATTAGGCCGAATATCAAGACCACCACGTCCTTTAGCTTAGGAAATGCCATATATTAACCGTAGTTTGAAGACATACAAAAATATTTTCATTCCTTTGGTCACTTTGTCAACAAGATCCTTGTGACTTTTAGGCAAGCCAAAAAACTAAAGCAATACCAAAACCGAAAAATAACTCACCTTATATTCTAGAAAGCCTTCGGCACATTCTTGAAGATGTTGAAGGGGAGCTTGAAATGGAAGATGTATCATTTTCTTCTGAATATGCTGGATTTTTTTATAAGAATGATATAGTTAGAGCATACTCAAAGATCAATGGGCCCTCGCAATTCTTCAATGCTGAATGAGGTCAATCAGTATCCACCATTAACCCTTGAGAACAAAAAAATAGGAAAAAAAAATCATGAAATATTATTAAATGCGATCCAAAATGTTTGATACAAAAAATCTACAATGTTTAATTTTACTATAGTAAACTGTTACAAATTTTTATTATAAGATTTGTAAATCATTATTTTTTTAAAAGAACAAAAGAAATAAAATGAAAATCATCTTACTTTTCTTACTATGCAGAAAAATCATTTTCTTTTTTGTTGTAAGTTGTAACTGTGCACAAAATCTCTTTACTTTTTGCATTTTTTGTTGTAAGTTGTAAGTGTGCAAAAAAATCTTTCCCTTTTCTAACTTTTTCCTTCTTCTCTCTAGAGTTGGATAATGAAGACTAAACTCTAAAAATATTTTGCACTGGTAAAACAAAAAATGGTTTGAAGGAGAATATTGTTGTTTTTATAAAAAAAAAATCTATTAAAGAAACACAAAAAGTATTTAGAATAAAAGAAACTCAAAAATATTTAGAATCTTTTAAAAAATCTAAAAATTTAAGATTTGGTTTTTCAACAATAAAGTTTGCATTTTTAAAAAAGAAGAAGTTTATATTCTTTTATTAAACATAAAAGAAGTTTCTATTAAAAAATTTAAAAAGAAAAGTATATAATAAATATTTAACCGTATGTTGAATTCACTTTCTAACCTTGAGTGAATTCGGATGGTGCTCTTGGGTGTAGGTTGCGGATGTGCTAGGGCATCTGTGTCCTAGCCTATTCATTTCTGAGCTTTTGGCGATTGCGTGGGAGGGGAGTCTGTGTGGTCTGGGTAGGGGCCAGGGGTGGCTCGTTTCTTCTGTCCTTTCTTCTGTGCGCGGGTGTTGAATCGGGTGTGCTTTGGTGTGAGCTGTTGGGGCTTGGTACGGGCATTGGGCTGTCCAAACACAACGATCTCCTTCTCCTAGGGTTTCTCTTTTGATTGCTTTGTTGGTTGGGTGGAGCTCTTGTTGTTTGCTAGTGTTGGGAGGTGTTTATTGTTGTTATTTTCTTTTGCATGCAATCTTGTGGTGGCTGTGAGGTAGGTTGGTTTTGGTTTGGGGCGTCTTGGCTGGAGTTTTTTGGTGTAGGGTTTGCATGGCAAGGAATCCACCTATTGGTGAGGTGAGGGGGGATTCTGCTATGATGGAGGTTGGTGATGGGGCTTCGTCTGGAGAGGGTTTGACAAAATCTAGTACCTTTAAATTGCATAAGATAAATGGATGCTTGGAAAGGGCTCATGTACGTCCTGTGTTGGTGATTCAATCAGAGGTGGTAGCTAAAGATCTAGATTACTACAGTAAGCATGTTTTGATTTGTAAGTTTATGGGGATGAGGGTTTCTCTTTCTTTCTTGGACACTTGGATCCACAAGACATGGTCTCCGAAGGGTGACTTTGATGTTCTATTGGTTGCGAATAATTTCTTTCTGGTAGATTTCTCATGCATTTCAGATCGAAATAGGGCATTTGAAGGGGGGCCTTATTTTTATAACCAAGTAGGTATTTTCATAAAACCATGGCATGCAGGCTTTAATTCGGCGGAAGAGTTGCCTTCTAGGGTCCCAGTTTGGGTTCACCTTCCTCGGCTGCCGCCTGAATGTTAGTGAACTGATATATTACAATCAATTTCTTTATTGTTGGGTAAGCCTATTGGTCCTTCTCAACATACTTTGGATAAGAGGATCTTTTCTTATGCGAGGGTTTGTGTCAAGATTGATCTGAGTCAGCCTCTGCCTGATTCTATTGATTTGACTGTTGGCTCTAATTCCTGGACTCATCCATTGGATTATGAAATGTTTCCTTTTCGGTGCCGGTTATGTCATGAATACGAGCATCTGTAGCGGAGGTGTCCTCAAGATTTTGGTGCAGGAGGTGCAAGTAATGTGGGTACCCAATCTAATCTATGGGTCGAAAAGGGTAAGGATCCCATGCAGGGAATTCCAGTGGACAAAGATGGTTTTGTTCCAGTTAAACCTCACAATCATGGATAGGGTCAAAAGAGACCTTTTAAGGATAGGCAGGAAGGGGAGACTTTCAATAGATTTGAGGCTTTGGATGAGTTAGTTCAGGAGGAATGGTTTCCAGCTAGCATGCAGGTGGAGGATGGCTCTGGTTCTAAGGAGTTGTTTGAGGCACAGCCTTCGGTGATCCCTGGATTGGATTAGCTTGGTGACCAGGATCCTCAAATGGTGTCTGGTCTATCTCCTTCCGCTCCAGCTCTAGGTGTGGGGAGTGGGGTGATTGTTGATTCTCATGGCTCCTCTAGTGTTGGTAAGGTTTGCTCAGAGGTTCGGGGTAGCCCAGACTTAGGTAAGATTAAGTCTTCTTCCTTTATTCTAGGGGTGCAGCAAAAATATTTTAAGAAAGGGATTCCTAAGAAACTAGTTAAGGTTGGTCACAAAAAGGACTAAGAAAAGGTGAAGCTAGCTGGAGAGACATTGGTTGAGGCTGGTTCGGTGAAGACTATTGATGCTCACTTCTCCCAACTCCAACGATGTTAGTTCTTTCTTGGAATGTGAGGGGTATGAATAGAATCCCTCGACAAAAGGCTATTCGAGATCTAGTTCGTATTCATTCTCCTAATGTGATTTTCTTACAGGAAACTAAGTTATCAGTGGATAGTATGTTATGTGTGGCCTCTAAGATTTGGGGTCATGGCCAATGTCAATGTGTGGGTGCTTTTGGTAATTCTGGTGGAGTGGCTTGTTTTTGGGATCCTCGAAAGGTTAGTCCAATTTGGTAGATCTCCTGTAAGAGTTTGATTTCTTGTGTTGCTTCTCATTTGGAGTTAGGGGAGAAAGTTCTTTTCTCTAATATATATGCTCCAATTAATTTCCATGGTAAAGCTCAGCTGTGGGATCACGTTAGATATATGAGGTCTTTGGATCCTTACCTTCCTTGGATCTTGGCTGGGGATTTTAATGGTCATTTCTTTAGAGGAGAAGAGAGGAGGTAGTGCTTGTTTGGAGCCTTCCTCTAGGCTCTTGCAGGATAATATGGCTCTTTTGAGGTTAGTTGATATCAAGCCAACTAATGGAGTCTTCACATGGAATAACAGGAGAACTGGAGATGCTGCTATTTCGGAAAGACTAGATAGATTTTTGGTGTCCAGTTTTTGGATGAGGGACAGGTGGATGATTAGCTCTGGAATATTGGATTTTCAAGGTTCTGACCATTGTCCAATTAAGCTTGCGGTTGATGTGCCTCAACGATGTGCTAGACAGACTTTCAAGTTCCAACTCATGTGGCTCTGGGATGAATCTCTTCGATATCCCCGTCAGGATCTTGGGAACGCCATGGGCACTATACCATTCTCAAAGAGGCAAAATACATCACAAGTTGGAAAGATGAACGAAACATTTTGGTAATTGCTCTATGAAAAAAAAGGTTTAGGATAACCTCGACTTAATCACCAGTAGATCTATGATCAAGCAACAAAAAGAGTTTTCAGTTTCATAGAGATTACTCGCAAACAAAGAGGTAGAGGAATGGGAGTTAAGAGAAGAATTTTTTTGGAAACAAAAGTCCCGTATTGAATGGCTTCAGGTTAGTGATAGGAATACTTTTTTTCACAACTCAGTTAAAGACTGGAAGCAAGGTAATGTTATTTCCTCTCTTGTGTTGTCTGATGGGGAAATTTTTTCCTCTTCTGCCTCTATCTCTGTGGAATGTATTTGATATTACTCTTCTTTATTTTTTGAGGATTCACCTCTAGCTGAAGAGGCTAAAACAAGGATTCTGAATTGTATCCCGCAACTGGTGTCTAATGAAATGAATGAATCATTGCTCTCTCCTATTACCTTGTTGGAGCTTAGAATGTTGTGTTCTAGATGAAGAAAGGTAAATCACCGGGGCCTGATGGATTCCCTGTTGAATTCTTTCAGGAGTTCTGGGAGGTGGTTAAGTTGGACCTCTTACACGTTGTTAAGGAATCATTCATGAATAAACAAATGTTGAAGTCTCTGAATGCAACTTTTTTAGCTCTCATTCCAAAGAAGGAGGGGGCTAATTCTTTGGATCTTTTTTGGCCTATTGCGTTATGTAATGTTGTGTATAAGATTATTACTAAGTTGATTGCTAAAAGGTTAAAACCTTGGCTTGGTGGGTTAATCTCTAAGGAGCAGGGGGGTTTTGTTGCTGGAAGATAGATCATGGATGGTGTTGTGATTGCAGCTGAGACCATCCATTCTATGGAATCCTTAAAATAAAAATCTATGTTTATCAAGTTGGACATGGCTAAAGTGTATGATCGCGTTCAATGGAACTTTTTGTTTAAGATTCTTGGAGCTTTTGGCTTTGCTAGTGGTTGGATTGAATGGGTCAGGAGTTGTGTTACTTCTTCCTCCTTCTCAGTGCTTATCAATGGTGAGCCCACAGAGTTGTTTGGTGCTTCTAGAGGCCTTAGACAAGGAGATCCTTTGTCTCCTTACTTATTCATCCTACTTGCAGAAGGATTGGGAAGGCTTATTCGTGCTCAGGTAGCTGGCAGCTTGATTCAGGGTTGGAATTGGGGAAATGGTCTTCCCCCTCAGTCTCATCTCCAGTTTGTAGATGATACTGCCTTGATGGGTAGGGCGAAGTTTGAGGAGGCTTTGAACTGGCACAGTGTTTTGGACAGCTACTTGGCGGCCTCTGGGCAATGAATTACTGAGGGGAATTCTTTCATCTACTTCTTCCATACTCCTAAGGTTATCCAAAGGAGACTAGCAGGTATTCTTCGTTTCTAGATTGGTTCGCTTCCTTTTCTCTATCTTGTTATCCCTCTTGCCATTCATTCTCTCCCTAAAAGGTTTTGGCAAGAGACTCTTGACAAGTTTCAAATATTGGTCATCCATTAGACTTGCAGGTGGCTTTCTTCAGCTAGAAGAGTGACTCTTCTAAAATCGGTGGTCCAGCCTCTCCCTCTTTATAGGTGCTTTGTTCTTTCTGCTCCATCAAGTTTTATTAAAGATTTTGAGAGACTCTCATCAGTTTCTATGGTCTGGAAACCTTCTTCATAGAAAGTGGAGCTTCGTGAAATGGGATGTTGTCTGTAAGTGTAAGTAGGAGGAGGGTCTTGGTCTACGACAGACTGATTTGAATAGGCAGGCCTTGGCTGCTAAGCTGTATTGGCGTTGGTGTTCACAGCAACATATGTGGTGGGATAAAATTCTTACCCTCAAATATTTGGGTGCAGTGGAAAGCATGGAGGTTGCAAGATTCAGTATGGAGGGGAAAGGTTCTATGATCTGGAGTACCCTCAAACGGGTGCCAAGCTTGTTAAACAGGGACTTTTTTGGATTTGTAATGGGGGTCGAGAAGCTCTCTTCTAGCATGACTCCTGGGATGGACATCCCCCTATTTTTTCATCTCATCCCACCTTCAAGGCTTGTGCTAGATCTTTGAGGAGGTGGACTGGTGTCATGTGGCTGACTTCAAATCTCAACAATCTTTGAGTCAGATTACTGTGTCTAGGTGGAAGGACGCTCTGGATTTGCCTTCTGGGGGGTGATGGAGGACCGTCAAGTGCTTGTTAAGATTCTCTCAGATCGTTCCTACAACTCTCTTCCTGGGAGATATGTGCTTGCTTGGGGTCCGGATTTGCGAGGCAAATTTTTGGTTGCCTCTAGTTCTCAGGTTTTGGATAAACAAGTCTTTGGGAGCTCCGAGGTTTCTTGGTGGAAGCATGTTTGGAATAAATTTTCTTGGCCTAAGTGTGATTTTTTCTCTTGGCTTGTTGTCCAAGGTAAGTGTCTTACTTGGGACAATCTTTGGAAGTGGGGATTCAATGGCCCCTCCATGTGTGTTTTGTGTGGTTAGCATCTGTAGACATCGAAATATACTAATTGACATCGTGCACCTGATCTCGACTTACTAACATCGTTTCTTCCTAAATCATTCATCGGTCTAACCATTTAATCAAATTCCCTTATTTGATTAAATTCATCAGTATCCTCTCTTGGTTAAATAAATCACTTTATCTGAATCAAGTCATTTCTCTTGTTAATTAAATCAATCCATCTGATCTAATTATCCCTATTTAATTAAATAATCAATTTATTTGATTAAATCCCTAAAGTCTGTCCATTAAATTAAATAAATTAAAACCTTATTTTATTTAATCTAACACCATTCCTTTTTAGTTAAATAAATCAAAATCTTTATTTAATTAGCCTTTTATTATATTCCTCTCTTATCTGATTTAAATAAATCCATAAATCTAAGTCAAATAAGTCACATCATTTAATCTCCTATTAAATTAATTAACCCTTGATTAATTTAATCTAATCTCATGTCACATCCTCTAGATAATGCAAGTTGCACATGAAAATAGATTTAATTCATTTATTAAATCCCTATTTTCCTCACATGGCATCTTTTGAATATTCTCTCAATTTGAATTCAAAATTCCAAGTCAACATGTACATCCAAATACAGCATTTAAAACTCTACATGTCCTTTTGCCTAAGCCAAGTGGTACTTGCATTTTCCTTCCTCTCGGTGATGTCATTTCTAACAAATTTGAATTTCAAATATTGGCATTTATTTTCACACAAACCCCAATCTGCACAACCATCATCCATTCATAGCTTGACAAGTGGCACCATATCATTGGATGAATGTTAGTCCCACATTGCTCAAATTTGGGCATTCATCCATCTTGAAATCCTATAAATGAAGAGCTTCTCTCCTCATTTTATCATCCACAATTTGAGTAAACTTAATATGCTCAAATCATTAGCAAATTTCATCATCCACAATCCAAGCAAAGTTACCATGCTAAAATACTTAGCCATTTCCATTCCCTATTTGAATTCTTAGCTAGGATTTTTGCAGATTTGGCTTGGAGTTCTCATCTTCTCATCAAAGTGGATCAACATCATCTTCAACATTCGAATCTTGCATCATAGGAATTGGGAAAGGGCCAATTTTCACATCAAATTGGCACCAATTCCCCCATGGGATCAAGTTTTTGCTATTTAAATTAGGATTTAATCTAGTTTTTATCATTTCATTGTGTTCTTACTTATTTTCTTTCCTATTTTGAGTTTTCAAATGGATTTCATGGGGAATCCTTGTTTTAGCTTGCAAATCCTTATCTAACTCATTTATTCATGTTCTTTTGTAGGTACTAGGAAAAGGGTTCGCACATTTGGCGCTAGAAGGAGGGCTTGACATCAACATTTCTAACATTTCCTCAAAATTTCTGCATTTTCTTGACACACAAGAAATTCCAATGCGGGCTCATCAGCGTCGTTGTTTTAGCACCGCGGGCTCGTCAGCATCAATGTTTTAGCACCGTGGGCTCGTTAGCGTCGCTGTTTTAGCACTGCTAGACTCATCCCGCCAAAAAATTCAAATCCTAAACTCTGTCGCTGGACTCGCCGATCTGCATCAGTTTCAAAAAATTCTAAACTATGATGCTTTCAAAAACTGTTACGCTGGGCGAAAAGAGTGACGCAATCGTGCTCTCTATCCTGACACAGAGTGTCGCTAACTTGTAAGTGGTGTTGTAAGAGCGACGCTGGGAGGAAAAAATAGCGACGCCTTCATGAGTTGTGATGCTAGAAGACAATTAAAGGGAGAAATTTAATTTTTAGCACGTGCTTTAATTTATGATTGCTTCTTCCTCTGTTTTCTGCTTTTTTAAATTTTTGTGTTTTTTCAGAATCTGACTGTTTTTCTCCTTTGTAGGTTGGAAATCAAAAACTAAAGGAAGAGGAGCATGGTGATGATATTTTTTCCAATTAAAGTGTTTTTAAACACTTAAGTGTTTGTTTAACACTTCCTTAGGAATTTTGTCATCTTTTCATTTTTTAGAACACTAGTTTTCATTTGGGCTTAAAAAGAACTTTTCAATTCCATTTTCTTGCAAAGGTTAAAACGAACAATAGGACCAACAACTTACTAGATTTCATTGATGGGATTAACAAATTGAACAAATGTCTTTCACTTGTGATTTGGTGCTCTAAAATGAACTCACATATTGCTTTGAGGATCTAAAAAGAACAAGTGTAGTTGTGTTTTTTGTGAGGGCTTACTTAGACTAAAGGCATTGGAAAAAGACGTATGCGCTTCTCTCGTGCTTTATAGCCATCTTGAGAATCAAAAGGTATTTTCAATCAATTTTTCTTAAGACAAAACAATCACCTCCACACTTCGATTTGGGCTTAAAATTGAACAAACTATTGTGCAAGTGTGAGTGGGGACTTTGTTGCGTACATTATCTCTCCTTGTTGCCAACAAGGATTGATCGAGTTATGAATATTGTTCTTCATTCACTTTGGTTTATCCTAGAGCGCCTAACTTGGGGAAAAATTAATCACCCAAGGGAACGACTCAACCGATAACACTCTGAACCTGAGAGTATTTCCAGTTGAGATATAAATGTGGATATTGGAAGAAACGCCAATATCACGTTGTTGACTCTGACAAGATGGATCTGAAAGGGGACTCTTGCCACATTGGGTCAACTCCTACGAATGGACAGTCCAAAATAGAACCCTTGTTTTGTAGTGACCATTTGATCCATTGAGTGAGTTTATCAAAGTGGTGCATTGGAACTTAGATTCCAAGAAGTTACTTTCCGTGTCCGATCTTGGTTAAAGTATAGAGGTTAAGACTTCATTCTTAACATACCTTTATGCTCTTTCCTTGGTTGCATGTAAAATCATCTCTTCTATGAAAGGAATCAGGCAAGCCCACCAAGAAAAATGTACCAATTGAGCTAGGATGTCATATTGCTTGTGGTTTGAAAACACAGTGCTTTAATCGAAAACATTGGGAAACCAACATTCAACGAATCGTCAAAATTGCAAACCCTTTAGGAGAGGAAAATATCCTTGAAAAAATTCACATGTTATTGCTTTCCCTTGGGATTCATATCCTTAGAGGCTTCTAAGCATTTGGATTTCATCTCAATTTGCTCCTACTAAGGTCAACATTAGGAAACCTTTGCCTTGATTTCCTTGATTTCCACATAATGCATTTTGTAGGGTGAAAGAAAATTAGGATATTGGACATTTAGTTGAAAACCTAATCAAGAAGTGTGTTTGCAATAAAAATAATCCATTAAGCAAATATTGAATCAATTGGACCCCACACATGTGCTTGATATCTTTTGATCTCATGGTTTTCATGCAAAACATTGGTCTTTTGATTTTGAAATTACTCTTAGAGAAAGGCATGTTCTTCACTATCTTGGCCTAGTAAAAAATTCCTTCCTAGGTTCATTTAGGATCACATGAAACATTTCACCCATCCCAAACATTTATCATCTTCATCCCCTAAACAACTTTAGAACTTTGGAAACATCATTCTAGACTTGGGTAAATCATCAAACCAAAAATCACCTTGTTTAGTTAGGTATATGGGAATGCATCCTTTCTCATAACTCTTATTAAATCCTTTGAACAAGTTCATCCTAAGATAACATCTAACATCTTAGGATTTACAAGTTCATTACCCAAATCAAACCAATCAAAATCAAACCCTAAGTCTAGCATTGATCCAAAGTTCCTAAACGTTCATCACTCATATCATTTCCCCTTTTCATCCTTCATCTCGTCATTGGTCCTAAGAGCCTTAGAGGTCACTTTTGCAACAAGTTCAAAACACAAGGAGAACATAAAATACAAACTTGATCCATACATCATGAGTAATCCAAGTCAACTAAGCTATCAAAGCCTTACAATGCCAATTGATTATCAACACTCACATCTATACAACTTAGCGTACATGGGATCATTACCTTCTACAAATGTCAATGGCACAACAAGTGTGAGTATTCCCAAATCAAATATTGGAACACATTTCCCGATGATAGATCTAAATCCAAACCTACAAGTCTTTCAACTGAATAATCAAAGAATGAGCCTTCAAACGAACAACGTTATCCCACAAAATCCCTACAAGCCAAATAAGAATGTTCCAAGCACAATTTTTTGAAACATGAATCCAGAAAACTTTGGGATGGATACATTTGAAAATCATACGACTATTCCAAACATAAACAATGGTCAATTTCAACCTATCATGCCAAATTTGAACATCATCCCAAATCAGAACATTGTCCAAAATCAAACACAAGTACACACTCCAAATATGCTTAAACAAAAGCCAAATCAAGGGAGTCAAGATCGAAATCAAGATCAAATTTGGTGAGATCAAATTGTTGCACTTACCAAAATAATGGATTCATTGTGTCAAAAGACATCTCCACCACCATTACGCATATCAACATCATTCCTTGGTTTAGGGCTTCCCCCTCTACCTAGCACCAATCACTCCATCCAAATCAATCCACCTAACACCAATCAAGCCATCACATCAAATCCTTGGAATATACCATTTACATCACACCAACAAATGGTATCTAATCAAATGACAACATCAATCCTGAAAAATCAAAACATGGTCTCCCAAGGACCTATCACCTTGGTCATTCTGACCATTCCTATCACCTCGATCACTCCATCCACCCCTATCACACACATCATATCTCAACCCCTCACTACCATGATCACTCCAAGTGTATCTCAACAACTTGGGACTACATCCAACACAATTCCAAATCCACCACCACTACCACCAAAACCAAATGTAGCAAGACATATAACATTGTGCTAAAAGCTCACTAGGCTTACCAAAAGGCCATACAACAATATCTAGCCACACAACAAGCAAGACAAGCTCAACAAGTGCAACAAGCCTCTCAAGCTGCCCAAGCCTCTCAAGCAACCCAACAAACACAAAAAATGACAACTATTGAGAACAAGGATCAAGATCAATCCATCACTGAGCACCTTGAAGCTATGTCTACTTCATCTAATAATCAAATCAACATATGTCAAGAGTCACTTTTGAATCACAATCAAAATCCACCAACGATACTCAACAATGATCCAATTCAAGAAATATCAACATCATTTGACCATATGGTTGAAGACATTGGAAATCCCTCCTCCACAAGTGTTGAAAACAATGATCAAGATATCTCCATCGACGAGCACATTGAGGATGTTTCTACCCCATCCAATGATCAACTCACCATACATCAAGAGCCACTTTTTAGTGATCTCTTTCAAGGAGTGTTAGGATTATTTGATCCTATCGACATAATGCACGATCCATCAACCAATGA
>VDFB02095829.1:0-10208 GCA_007258455.2 Sequoia sempervirens | reverse complement strand
GAAAGAGAAACATCCAAAACCAGTGATGTGCAAGGAGAACCATCCTAAGATAGATTATCAATGAGAACAAATTGAAAGAGATTTTGTCATCAAGGACAAACTATAAACACAACTGAGATTCAACAAACTCCCCCTTTGTCCTTGATGGAAAAACACCAAAGACTCTCCCCCTTTTTGCCTCAAGGCAAAGAATAGATGAACACAACAGAGAAGCCAATCAAAACACCATGAGAAACAACTGCAAAAAAAAAATAGTGCAGCAACCAAGATTGTAGGAGAGCTATAAGTGAATCAAAACATATAACATGCTCCCCCTAAGCCAATGCATGGAAAATCAGAGAAGTAAAGATTGAGAGATAACTCCCAATCAAAGTCTCAACCTTTCAAATAACTCTTTAGCTAAGGGCTTAGTAAAAATATCAGCCACCTGATCTTGAGAGCCAACAAACTGTAAGCAGACTTCATTAGCCAAAACCTTTTCTTGAAGAAAGTGAAACTTGATAGCAATATGTTTAGTGCGAGAGTGCAAAACAAGATTTTTGGAGATACTTATCGCACTTGTGTTATCACAGAGAATAGAAACAAGTTTAGGAATTCCAATACCCATATCAAATAGAGTTTGACTCATCCAAAGAACTTGAGTACAGCATGAAGTGGTAGCTATGTATTCTGCTTCAGCAGTAGAGAGAGAAACAGATTCTTGTTTCTTGCTATGCCATGCCACTAAATGATCACCAAGAAAGAATGCAAAGACTAATCGGTGTTCTAATATCCAAACAACTAGCCTGGCCAAGACGATGCAATCAATGAAAATCAAGGTTTCTAGGATACTCAAAGGCTATAAGCAAGAGTGCCCCCGGTTATATTTAAAATCCTTTTAACAAGAGTGACATGGGATTCTTTAGGTGATGCCTGAAACCGTGCAACAATGCAAACTGCCTGCATAATGTTAGGTCTAGAAGCAGTTAAATATAATAGATTGCCAATCATTGATCTATATTCAGTTTGATTTGTATCAGGGGAATCATCAACCTTACTAAGTTTGCATCCAGTAATCATTGGAGTGCTAACCAGATGGCATTCATCCATCTGAAATTTCTTAAGCATCTCTCTAGCATACTTGGTTTGATAAAGAAATATTCCATTTTCATGTTGAGAGATTTGAAGACCCAAGAAGAAATTTAATTCTCCTAATAATGACATTTCAAATTTAGATTCCATTAGCTAAGAGAATTTTTTACTTAATGTAACATTGTTGCAGCCAAAGATAGTGTCATCAACATAAATTTCAACAACCAGAATATCAGAACCTTCAATTTGAACATAAAGATTGCTATCTACACCTCCTCTAACAAAACCATTTGAAAGCAAATGATTGTCAAACCTAGAGTACCAAGCTCTAGGTGCTTGTTTTAAGCCATAGAGGGCCTTTTTCAATCTGTAAACATGATCAGGCTTATCATTGCACATAAATCCTTTCGGCTGTTCAACATAGACTTCTTCATCTAAATAGACATTTAAAAAAGCAGTTTTGACATCCATTTGATAAACAAGAAAGTTCTCTTTATAAATAGAATGCTTCAAGAATATTTTGATAGATTCTTAATCTAGCAATAGGTGCAGCGTTTCACCAAAATCAATACCTTCTTGTTGAGCATATAGCCTTGCGTACAAATCTTGCTTTTGTTACAATGACATTACCATTTTCATAAAGTTTGTTTCTCAGATATCCATTTACCTAACAAGTTTTAACATTCCTGTCTTGGGACTAACTCCCAGTTTGATTTTTCAATTTGATCAATTCTTCCTATGATAGCATTAAGCCAACATGAGTCCGTGAGAGTTTCATTAAAAAATTTAGGCTCAAACTGAGTAACTAGATAGAAAGCAATTTGTGCCTTTTCATCAGATTCTGCAACCTTTCTTCTAGTTTGAACTCCTGCATTTTTATCCCCAATAATCTGATCTTTGGGGTGATATTTAGTTAGAGCTTTTGATGCAACCTTTTCAGGACTTGCTGTTTCATTTCTAGGGCTTGCTGACTCAGTTCCTTCTAAAATTATTTCTAGTTCAAGTTCTTCTTCCTCATTATCCTGCAAAGATTCAGCATACAAATGTGATCTCTCATCAAATTTTACATTAACAACTTCAACAATCTTGTTAAGCCTTTTGTTAAGGCATTTATAAGCTTTGTTGTGAGTTGAGTATCCCAAAAAGATACCCTCATCACTCTTTGATTGAAAACTCCCAAGGTTATCATCATCCTTTTTGATAAAACACTTACTTCCAAAAATTTTAAAGTATTTGACAGAAGCAGTTCTTCCATACCACAGTTCATAAGGAGTGTGTTTAGATTTCACTCTAATCTGCACTCTATTCAAAATGTATACAGATGTATGAACAACTTCTTTCCAGTACATATCAGGCAACTTAGCTTCATCTAACATTGTTCTAGCCATTTCTTTTATAGTTCTATTTTTACGTTCAACTACCCCATTTTGTTGAGGTGTTTTTGTTGCAACATACTGTCTTTTAATGCCATGTTGTTCATAGTAATCAATAAACTCTTGAGAAGTGAACTCACCTCCTTAGTCATATCGCAGACATTTAAGTTTCAAATTAGATTCCTTCTCAACCAATTTACGAAAAATTTTAAACCTTTCAAATGCTTCAAATTTGTGCTTAAGAAATGTGACCCAAACCATTCTAGTATAATCATCCACAAACAGCATAAAGTACCTTTCACCATTAATAGACCTTGTTCTGGTTGGTCCACATAAATCAGTGTGCGCAAGTTGTAAAGGTTTTGAAGAAGAATGTTCTTTTGTTTTGAAGCTGATTTTAGTTTGTTTACCACTTAGACATTCTTTGCACATAGAATTTTCTGGCTTGTTAAGGATTGGTAAACCTCTAACATTCTGATTCTTACTTATTCTAACCAGATTTTCAAAGTTTATGTGTCCTAATCTTTTATTCCATAACCAAATTTCTTCAATTTGGCTCATTAAACACATACCTTGATTATTGTCATTTCTTGATGTGTCGAGAAGATTGTACACATTTCCTTTTGTCCTTCTTCCAGCTGCAATAGCCTTTCCTAGCTTGTTTTTAATCTCACATCCCCGTGAAGTGAAAAGAATATGATAACCACTATCACAGATTTGACTAACACTTAGAAGGTTGTGCTTGAGACCTTCCACATAGTACACATTATAGATAGGAGTATCTTCATTCAGAAGAAGTGAACCTCTACCTTTAATTTGAATACCAGAGTTATCACCAAACTTAACATATCCACCTATATAATCTTCAAGATTTACAAACTTATCCTTGTCGCCAGTCATATGGTTAGAACATCCACTGTCTAGGACCCATAAGTCCTTTTTCTTGGAATGAAAAGTTGTTTGAACCAACATAGTTTGCTCAATGTTGTTGATAGACTTAGGTTTCCAAACCTTTTTAAATTTTTGTTGTTTAGATTGCAGATCAGCTCTGCACTGTTTGACAGAATGTCCCAAAGCATTGCATTTAAAACATCTGATTTGTCTAATAAAACCATAGTGTTGCCTAAGACCAAACCTAGGATTCATAAGCCTGCAAGTGCTCACCTTATGGCCAAATTTGTTGCAGAAAAAACAATAACCATAGAAGAAAGGATTGACTCTGTATGAAGATCTATTACCTCTTAAAGACTGAAAATGATCCTTACCAAATTCTGAGTGTTTTGAGCCTGAACTTTTGACTTCAGAAGAGAGGTTTTGTTTTGCATTGTCGAATGAGCATTCACCCTTTTCAAAACCAACACCGCCTTATCTTTGTACATCTTCTGCTGGTTTGTTAATCTCATTCATTTTAGAGTACTCCTTTCATATTTTTTCAATTTCCTTCCCAAGATAGACCCGCTTTTACCAGCTTTTGAATTTATTGATCTTTGCGTACCATACTGAAGACATTTCCTTCAACTCTTTAGCTTCTTCAAGCCGAAGCTTCTATAGAAATCATTTCTTGATCCTGGCTTGTGTTCTGAGAAGGACTTGTTTTTCGAGTTTTCCACCTCTGTAAATCACATTTCAGCTCACTTTCAAGATCTACTACACCTTCTTCAATGTCAAAGGTGTTAGAATCATCTTGCTAAGTAGTTTCATCCATGAACAAAGTTTCATCTTCTTCAGCTGATGAATCTTCAGACTCAATATCAGATTCATCCTTACTAAACAAACTTTTCTTCTTTTTGAAATTGAAGTTTCATTTAGGTTTGAAGGCCTTCTTCATAGGTTGTTTTTCAATTGACTCATTGTCACAGATTTGATCATCATAGGGACACTTTGCAGCAAAGTGACCTATTTTTCCACAGTTAAAACATTTAAACGGAAGTTTTTCCTTATATTTTTCTGATCCCTTTTTAAATCTTCTAACAAAATGGGATTCTTTAGAGTCAGAAAAATTTGATTCACTGACTTCAACTTTTTCTTTCTTTTCAATGTTAAAGGCAGTTTCTTTACTTGTAGAATTGTTTTTGCTAGTTCTCATTTCATAGGTAGTAATTATTCCTTGTAGGCTGTCTAAGGTAAGCTTGTCAAAGTGTTTCTTTTCTTCTAGGGCTGAAACCTTATATTCAAATTTGGATGGTAAGGTTCTAACAACCTTTGTGACCACATCAAATTCATTAACATCTTGACCTAGACCTTTCATTGAATTGACAACTTCATCTACTCTTAGGAAATATTCAGCCACTTTTTCATCATCCTTCATTTTCAACTCCTCAAACTGATGTTTGAGTGTAATGATTTTTGACAGTTTGACTTTCTCATTCCCTTGATATATAGTTTCAAGTTTTTCACAGATTCCATGAGTAGATTTGCAATGCATGACTTTAACGAACACATCTTTAGTTAACCCACACAAGAGGGCATGCTTAGCTCTGGCATTTGTTTCATACTTCTTCTTTTTAGGAGCATCAGTGGGAATAGTGGCTGGTACAATGTAATCTTCTAAAACAATGCACCAAACATCAACATCAAAAGAAACAAGAAAAGCTTCCATTCTAATTTTCTAGAACACATAATCAGTTCCATCAAATAATGGAGCTCTTGATATAGAGGCACCATTTTGAGTATGTGCCATTAGAAGACAAACTCCAAGACTAAGATCAATCCAAGGTAATTAAACCTATTAGAGGACCCTATGCTCTGATACAATTTATTGGAGTTAAAAAGACACTGAGAAGGGGGGTGAATAAGTGTTATAATAGATTTGACCAATTTCCATAAATTCAAAAACTATAGCACTTATCTAACTTCAATATACTGACACGCATTCATGAGTTGAATGTAATCTTTCATAAATAGAATTGAGAAAGATAATACCCAAACAAAGAACTAAAATAATCAACAACACAGTAAAGCAAAGGAAACTCAGAAGAACAAGAAGACTCCAGATTTTACCGAGTGGAAAACCCCCCTAGGGTATAAAAACCACTCCCTAAATGCCTTCCAGGCTTAATCTTTAAATAAAAGTTCACAATGCCTTATAGGATGATTTTTGAGCACCCACTCAAGGAGCACTAACCCCTCATTTTGAGACACCCGTATCAAGGAGTACCAACCCCTCAAATTATGTTTTGAACAATAATAGTGACTCAGAGGACTTCTCTATTTTCAGTTAAGCACATATCTTTCTGCAGAGTTCATTCATACATTTCCATACAGACAAGGAATGATACTCTCAGAATTACAAAATCAACAACACTTACTCTTTTCAACACAGGTATTTAATTACATATTCAAGTATGCCGGTTGTGAAGAAATCTTCAAAAACATTTTTCACCCGATCTTCAGATTCTCTTGCTATTTTTTGAATATAAAGTTGAATACTGACAAACTGTCGATGATGATTAAAAATCAATAGTAACACTTATCTAGAGAGTTGCAAATCATCCTATTAAAACAAAAACGCAACTGCTCAAAGAGGAAACTCAATGAATATGCTGTCTTGTAACGGTTTTGAGAAATAATGCAAATTCATGATGTCAGCCTGTAACTGTATTTTGAAGTTTCCATAAATGGCCACAGAGTTTGAGTCTTCATAACAATTCGCTGAGACAAGCAGATAGTTTTGTCGAAAGCAATTTATAACACAGTCAGTCATCCTCATAGATATTGCTAAGACTCTGTGAAGTCGGTGAGACATCTCACAGACTATAAACTGTTATATCAAAATGTTTATCTTTATGAGCTTTCGTTGAGACACAAGGATATCTCTCATCAATGTTCTTTTGTTTCGATCACAGCCGCCGTGACTTATCACTCTCGGGGAGACCTCTCTCTGTAGCCTTCAAATTTTGGGAAGACGTCTTATAGAATACATTAAGTTCCACCGAAATACTTTATCCACTCTGAGTCACTAAGACTTTACCACCCTTTCGCCGAAAGCCTTTCATTTACAATCACTGTGACCAAACGATATCACTGAGACCTCTTGTAGAATTCAAAAAGTTTTTCCGAGAGTCACTTTTCACCCTATGTCACTGAGACAATACGAAGTCAGGGAGACGCTATATAGACTTCCCCTTGTTTTGCTAAAACATCCTGAGCTCACCCTAGTTCGCCAAGACTTCCAGAATGTCTTGCCGAAGGCAGTTGTCCAACGGTGGTCGGTGTGACATTGAACGTTCGCTGTGACATTTCAGCGAAGCCTCATCCTCTGTCGATAAGATCTTTTGGTGCACGGTCGGTGAGACAAATGAAACTCGCCAAGACCTCCTGACGCAGATCATAACTTATGCCAAAAGACACCATTCATTAAACACCGTTGCCGAGACATCTTGAGTTCAGCAAGACATTAGCCCGACCAACTGACTCACACCGATGAACCGTTCCATGTGCACAAGTCAGGGAGACATACAGAACTCGGTGAGACACCACCCCGATAGCCACAACCTTTGCCGATACAATCATCCTTAGTCACTGAAACCACATGAATGTCTCGCCGATAGACGTCCACATGCACTAGTCGGGGAAATAATATGTCTTTGCTAAGACCTCTGCCCGACAGCCAAACTCATGCCGATATACTTTAATCTGAAGCGGTTCGGGGAGACATAAGGAAATCGATAAGACCTTATCCCGATGGTATAACACATGCCGATAGAGAACACATTCTATCACCGAAACCAAAGAGAAGTCATGCCAATAGCAGCTTTTTAGATAAATTCAATTGCCATGACATCTAAAATGTCTTGCCGATAGGCAACTCAGACATTTCAAAGTGGATCGAGGAGACTCTGCCATTTTCACTCCGATATGAATAAGCCTGAAAGAGAAACATCCAAAACCTGTGATGTGCAAGGAGAACCACCCTGAGACAAATTATCAATGAGAACAAACTGAAAGAGATTTTGTCATCAAGGACAAACTGTAAACACAACTGAGACTCAACAAAAAAGAGAAATAGAGATAGAGATATAGAGTAGGAGAGATGGAGGGAGATATGGAGTGAATGAGAGAGAACGGGGGGAGAGGGAGTGATAGCTCAATAGATAGAGGGGGAAAGAGGGAGTGATACTGTATATGGGAGATATAGAGATATAGAGAGCGACGGGAGAGGATATATTAATCACCCTCCCCATCTCTACCCATTCATCCTTATCTCTTTATCTCTACCCCTCTATCTCTTTGTCTCCCTTTCTATTTGTATGTTTGTCATTATCTCCCTCTCTCTCTATATTTTCTTCCCTATATTTATCTTTGTCTCCTTAAGTGTGCAATGGGTACATTGAAGAGGTCTTAAAAGAGAATTATCATATCTTTAATCAAATGGCATGCTACCTTGAGCATAACTCCTCAAGGACACATGCCATCCTTGGATTGTTGACATGAAACAACCAACTCAAAATTTAGTTTCCTCTCACAATATATATTACTATTATATTAAATATATATTATATTAATTATATCTTTGTATTTATATAAAAATATACTTATTACATAATTCTACATGTTCATAATAATTTTATACGTATTTAATAATTTTGTTAAAGAATACAATATATAATTATAATAAGTTGAATAATTATATTATTTATTATGTAAAATATAGCTAATATATACTTAACTATATTTTAGAATATCAAACCTAGCTAAATGGTGCCAAAATTTTCAACTTAATTAACATACTCTAAAACCCAATGAAACCAAAGCTGTAGCCCATCAAACTGAGAAGTGAAAGGTCAATACCAACAATTCAAGCAAGAGTTTGGGAGAAAGTGAAAACAAGGTCAATGCCAAATGGAGGAAGCTCTGAAGCCAGTGAAAAACAAGGTCAACGCGACCGAGGGAAGAGTTTGGGAGAAAGTGGAAACAAGGTCAATGCCAGCAGCCGCAGGAAGAGTTTGGAGTTAAACAAGGTCAATACTTCAGCCAACTAAGAGCTTGGAGGAGTGGAAAACAAGGCCACATCGCTGCCGAGGGAAGAGTTTGAGGAGTGAAACAAGGCCACAATGAAAAGCCGAGGGAAGATTTTGAGTAAAACAAGGCTGAATACTGAAATAACGGGAATGTAAGAGTTTGGAGTGAGTGGAAAATGGCACACACAATGGGCTGAGGGAAGAGTTTGGAGGAGGAAAATAAGGCCACATTTAGCTGCAGGATGAGGCTGAGGGAACTCAGGGAAAGGATGACTAAGGGCAATGAGTAATGTAAGTTTGGAACTCCCATTATCTCTTTAACCTCTCAATTTTCATGCCTAGTTTCAAAGATCTTCCCATACTGGCACCCCCATCTCGAAATGGGTATAAGATAAGACAGGAAAAAATAAAATAGCTTTAGTCTTCACATTTTGTATCCACTTCTAGCCTCAGATCTTGGAAAAACTCCTACACCCACTCCACATCTTGGTTGAGGTCTAGGATTTCATCACACATAGCCTTCATCGCATGAGTCTAAAGCAATTGTAGACTTAGCCCAAGTATATGCTAGGCTAAGGTAGATCTAATGAATGAAAATAGAGGCATACAATTCTTCTTTAATACCTCCACCAAAAACATATGCAAGGTGTTGGTTGTTTTTACGGTAAGCAAGTTGATCTTCTAATCTACCTATGGAATTTCCAATTCCAATAAAGGGCAGCTCGAAGGACCTGGACCAACTGATGAGGATTTGAAAGACCTCCTACACTTTGGGCTCTGCAAGACCCGGGAGGGTGATCCCTTAATGCATTTACAACCTCTGCACCATCATAAACAACATTAACAACAACAGATAATCTCATTTAATAGCTTAACATAATAGGATAATACCGAATAGAATTGGTTGTTTATCAATAATATCAATTATTTGGAGCATGAGATAACTACAACAACATTTCACAGTATAAGATAGTCATTGATTTGCAATTTGTAGCAAGCTCTAGGTAAAGGAAAAAAAATATTGAACCATATGAATAAGTACAACTTCTAAGATTAGTGCCATATATCCATTGGAGGAGTCAAATTTATAAGCATCTAAGGGTTTATGACAAATTTAACACATAACATATAAGATCCTTGATAACATTGCTTTACAATCTCATCAATATGTATTCTAACCCAATACTACTTATCAAATCCCATACGTAATATATCCACCTACAATCCCATTCAAGCATTTTAATTAATTCCTTGAATTAAACCTAAAACAAGAATCATACACACCACAACAGTGAGATGAATGAAACAACCCTTGATCATTTTATTCAAAATTCAGATATGCTTGTACAATGGAGATACATGAGTTCAAATTAATCATATCAATTCAAATGCCAATACTCTCATAAAACATCAAATCCCCATGAATTCAAAACCTACTACAGAATGACTCAAAACCTAAATTGCATTTTCCCTAAAACCATCAGACTTTACAATTTTCTCTACAACTTCATCTAGACTCCACCAAAAATATCTAACTTGCTAACCCATACTTCTGGCCTTGAAATCCTTCTTATAGAAAAAGAAGGAGAAAACAAGCATCGGGTCAGAAAACACACGTGTCACCAGCCAATTGGACAGCCTTGTGATATTCCAAAAATTTGTTACAGCAACAATCTCCCTAGAGAATCTTCTTATTCATCGTTCCTGCTGAGAATGGTTGATGTAGCAACAAAAAAATTCAAGAATTTTGTGCCTAGACTATCACCAAAAAAAAAACTAGAATTTTTTGTAACTGCAACAGTTG